>JAJJMF010030901.1:0-22791 GCA_022058775.1 Vitis hybrid cultivar
CAAATTAAATAAGAGTTAATTTATTGGATTCATTAACCAAATTGATAATAATTTGAAAGTCAAATAGTGAGATTGTTAATACTCCTAATTTATTGATAAAAAATGATTTATAATGACTTTATTATTATTTTTTGTACATAATTATAAATATATAGATTTAATCACTATAAAAAATAATAAGTCAAAACTAATAAATTATGAGTCATAACTTTATTATTTCTCTTATATACAACTATATTTTTTTGAATTTTCTCACTAGATAAATAGATTCTAAATTAAATGAGACGTAATTAATAATTTTAATTCTTTAATGATTTTTAAAATTCTTAAGAATAATTTAAAATTCAAAAAACTAATTCAACTAATTATATATTAAATCAAAACACTTCCGAAATGACATATTCATGATTTAGTACTAAATATATGCATAACAATTATTATTATTCTTTTTTAACAAAAAGGAAATGTTTTTACTAAAATGTTAATATCCATATTTTTCTAACATATTATAAATAGTTTTTTTATAAAAAAAAAACATATGATTTTATTATAACATTATTATTATTCATTTTTTACTAAAACCTATTAATTTTTTAATTTATTTATAATTATAAAATTATTTTCATTTTTAATAAGAATTGAATTAAAAAATAATTAATATTATATAAATTGAATTTACAATATTTAAAAAAAATCAAAATAGAAAAATAATTTTTAAAAACAACTCATCCAATCATGTTTCTAGTTTTTTTAATCTTAAAAACAGTTTGGAAAACATGATCAAATGAGCTCAAAGTTCTCAAAAACATGTATGGTTACATAATTTTCCCAATTACAAAAAATGAAAAGAAGAAATTGCATGTTACCATACTTTTATTGTTTGAATTTGACTCGCTTGCCATGCCTATATTTGGACCTGAGAAAAATAAAAAGAGAACAAAGGGACAGCATACTCCCTCGATGTTAAGTTAGATCAAATATGATGGAGATAATATCAGGTCTACTCCCCTATGAACTTCTTATCAACCCAAAAACTCAGCTCTCCAAGTAGAATTAGCAAAGTTGGATACTCATTGAATTGAGTCACAAGCTATGCTGCAGCAGAGTATATCAGCCAATGGGGTGGACTCAAAATGCCTAATGAGTAGGAGAAAAGAGAGATCAAGCATGAGTAATTAGGTAGTAAGCCTTTAGGTTCCATTAATATCAGTGTAAAAATATGTTAACATAATGAATATCTGTTAAATTTGTGCAGAATAAAAGGATTTCCAGCATGTCAATCCCCACACAAATGTGGAAGCATGTTTGTGGAGGCATCAAGAAACGCAGCGGTAGGTAACCAAAGAATCAGTCATTCCACCTTTGTATGTAATTTTCACCACCTGCCCCTTCTCTAGACCATAGTAGCGTGCAATGGCATCGTCTTTCTGCATAATAGGGAACTGAACAGGAAAATAAATAAAATGAAAACATGAAAGGTCTTGTTTTTGAAAACACACTTCTAATCTCCATAATAAAAAAAAATAGAAAAATATTTTTGACAATTAGAAAACATATAATAGTTCTGTTCTTAAAAACATAAAACAAGGGCTCTGCTCAGGAAGTGTTTCAAACAGAGCCTAAGTTTATGTTAGCTTGATCAATTAATCAAAAGATGTTCAGGCATAATAGAAGTGATGTTAAAATTTTTTACCATAGTTTAGCAGTAGTTTCAATGTAATGAGAGCGTCATCCTTCATAAGAATGTGAAAAATTTTCACCCAAAGGAACAAGCATGCCTCATCTCTAGATGGTCAGAGGGTTGGTTTTCTTAACTAGATAAAATAAATATCTTCTTTTGTTAGAAGTTTGGGTTCCTAAACAAGGAAAAGCAATTTCTTACCTGCTTATCTTCCAGCTTGTATTTGTTTACCAGCTTTCTCTTTTCTTGAGCGCTCAGAATCTCGTGCTTTGGCACCGAAACATGCTTTGTAATATTAATCAAAAGTTCCGTGATCTGAAGGCAAAGTAAGCCAACATGAAACTTTAGTAACTTGAAACAGAATTTAGAATCTACAATAATCTCAATCCACAAAGTTCCCAGATGAACAGAAGTTAGATAGAGACATCCTCCAATTTTAGAGTCAAAAAGTTATAGGAAGGAGAGGTAAGAATCTGTCACTGTTGCTCAGCATTCATAAGCATAAATTTATGGAGAAACAACTGACATTTTCAAATGTGTTACTTGTGAAATTTGGCACGTCCAGTATCATTTGAGATCTTGATCTCAGTAACTGAAATCTTCAATTGACGTTGCCTCATGAATTCCAATAAAGCACATCGCAACACATATTCACAGAAATCAAATATATATTAATACAAATTTGTATAAATTACTGTTGAAAGGTAAAGAACTATTTCTGGCCTGCGTAATGCCCGGTACTGAATGAGCCTAATAGTTTTAGCTCAGCCCAGCCAACAGACCCAAAAGGCTTGTTCAAGCCTGCCCTAACACCTCAACCTTAGAATAACCTCCCAAATGATATGTCATAGAATTCCACCTAGTAACTTACCAACATTCATTAAAAATAATAAGGAAATAAAATCCTTGTCTTGATTGGCAATCATTTAGGAAATGAAATCCACCTATACTTTCAATAAGTAACTTCAAAATTTTGGAGATATTGGGCCTTAATTCTTATCATCCCCCAATTTCTTTTCTTAACTTATTTCTGCTTGATGAGTGAAATCTAGGAAGACATGAGAGGAGTTTGTCAACATGAAGAAGACTAAAAGAATTGCAAACATTGTCATTGATCCACTTTTAGAAATGCAATTAAAAACTGTTTAAAATAGCAATAAAAAAACATTTCTCGTGTTTAAAATAACTGCAGAGGGCTATAAAGACAAGGAAAAGCCCAACAGAACATGCACCAAGGTAATGAAATGAAGACACCCAAGGTCTCAATATGAAGTAAATTTGTCACCCACGTGGCCATGAAATAACCTGAAGTAACCTCCCTAAAGCAAAAATTATCTCTAAACTAATTCTCCATGTTAAGGCATCTAGGCTTTGTTTTTGGCTCTAATCATCATCTCTTGCATTTGGACTCCTTTACCATTTCCATCACTGCGACTTCTTCTCATTAAACCATGCTAATCAGTTACAATTTTCCCCAGAGTATTCTTATATGTATATCCACCCATAGGCTAGAAAGTAGACAGCCAAAGTATTCAATGCCAATCTAGATCCTCTAAGGATTAATGATAATGCAGAATTGCATTTCATTTCAGCACGGGCATAGTCATAGTAGCAACCTATTTTCTTGCTCAAGAAAAACTAAACAGATTTTTCTGTTATCACAATCACAGAGTTTAAAAGAAAAATGCCTAGTTGATGCCATATATTCCCTTAAGAAACCTGGTCAAAACTAAAGTAAACATGAGAAGATGAAAATGTTGCATTATTATAAGTGACTTACTAGGAAAAGCTCAACTTTAATTGGATATTCATCCACTACTTTTCGAGCGTGAGAATTCATCTTACTTTGCAAGACTAATATAAGCCGGTGCAAACCCTCTCTGTTAATCTGTTGGAAAATGACACGAATTACAGCCTTTCTTATTTCATCTGTTCCACAAAAAACGACTAGAATCTGCAAAATAGAAGTAAAAGAAAATGAAGTTACATTATTACAAGAGGCACAAAAGATTTCCAAAATGGTGCTTTGTCTAGGCAGGATATTTATAAAAAAAAATTTAAAAAGTTAGGAAGAATCTATATGTACGACTTATGAGAAACATACTATGTAAAAGATAAATAAAAGCATTATATGAGGACAAAAGGGATGTTTTCATCATTAAATAACTTATCTTTCTCAACAAGTAGCACGTACAGCACAAACTGTTGGTCAGTTATGTTTATGTCCAGTTAATATACTAAAGAAAGAAATCTGAACTGATAGATAATTAAAGGACATACAGCATCCTCCACTTCTATTGTGAGATCACTAAAAAGAATGGTTCATTTTCAATTGCTAGTCACTACAAAGGACTGTTTATTTTCACCTTCTAAGTCTATTCATACTCTTAACATTTGCAATCAGTATCTTTTATTGTCAACCTACGTTTATAGCAGTGCTCAAAGAAAACAAATTTCAACATCATGGAAATTTAAGATGTGGAAATTGTTAAGAGCAAAAGAAGACTTTGTAATATATGAAGCTCCAATAAAACAGCCACTAGTGTCATGACCCTGTTCTTCTAAAATTTTCCCATTGGTTTAATTGTCCTTACTGCTCAATGCATATTTCCCTAATCAAATGATGTGCAGGACTTCATAATCTTTTCCCTACACTAGACCTCTGCACTCTGAAGATGCCTGGCTTGAAATGAATTATAACAATAACTTCAGCAATGTGTAAATCTGAAAATAATTCAATCAGCTAGGCATATGAAGTTATGCTTGCATGTGAAGAAAATCCAAATAAAGAAAGATAGATTGGGGAGGAATCAAATGTAGATGAAGGCCATGGTACCCACCCAATCACATTGAAAAACAATGATAATGTTGAATAATAATGATTAGTATCCTTGAAAATGAGAAGAACAAAAATCATTTTTTTCAAGTTGTTAATAGCTATAAGTAGAACAGAAATTGGTTCTTTAGAAGAAAGCATTATTAATTATGGAAGTAGAAAGTGAAATATTTGGAAAACAACATGTGTCACTGTTGATGTCCAAATTTGTGCAATCACGTGGGACATATGCATATACCATGTGTAATTTTGTAATCTCATGACTCCAACTACTTGCACTGCCACATGCATGCTCTGCACTAATGCGCCCCATGTTAGGCTAGAATTTACATTTGGCACAAATGTCTAGCCCCTATAGTGGATGTCTACATTGTTGATGCATACCAGTGGTGGATGACAAGGGAGTGTGCCTCTCTCCTTTAAGTGGGGATACTTGTTGAATGAGGTACCACAACTCTCTTCCAACACAAAAATGAGGGAGGAAGGTCATCCCCTTTCAATTTACAAAATGTCTGCCATCGAGGGGGCAGTGTCGACTCAACCTCTTAAATGGGCCATGTAGAGATGACCCTTCCCCCTCATAGGATGGTGTCCACTTAACCTTTCACGTTGATGGTTCTGATACAAACAACCTCATTCAATAAGGGTCACTTCCTCCACATTTGTATCACTCCATGGCCTCTCCACTTGGTTTTCAAACTTCTTTGAAGAAGTCACACTTAGGACGTGGCATCCTGATGCATTAGCCTTGCTTGAATCAGTGCCAAGTTTGAGGATTCTTACATGGACTAGGTGCACCTTGATGGACTTAGTCTACCTATCGTCAAGCTCTTATGATGGATTGGGGGTCATGGTTTAGTGGATGGAGTTAGAGGCTTGTCAAGACAAGATAGGTTATACCCTACATCGAACCCAATTCAACCTAACAGCGAAGAGGAAGGCATGTCTCCACTAAGGGCTCCATCATTATGCATTGCCATGTATCACCATAAGCATGAGGGTACAGTTACATGGGTTGATTGAGACAAGTCTATACAAACCATCTATTCATCAAGTCTTACCAACCAATGTGGTTCAACCTTGGACTGCTATATAAAGGGCCCGAAGATATTCATTTATAAAGAAAGGGAACAACATAGGGGAACAGCCAACCAAAATCATTCTTTGGGTATATGTTTGCTTAGAGCTCTTGAGCCTATCTCCAAGAGTCCCCTCCTAGGCGCTCCGTCCCACCTTGGGATTATTGCCAATTGCTCCTCCACACCCCACAACCCAACCCCTCATCAAGCTTGACATCTTACTAGTCCCATGGCTTATCTCCTATTCCACCAAGAACCCCTATCATCAGATAAAAAATAAAAAAAAAAAACCCTTACAATTGGCTTATCTCCTATTCATTTTTTTTTTTTAATTTCCTCCTTTTTCTCAGCCACCAAACAAAACTGATTATTTACATACCTTTTTGGAGGGACTGGAGATGAGAGGAAGGCAAATGCGGAGACGGCTAGGGTCGGGGTTCTGACCGAAGGAGGCACGGAAGTCGGAGAGGGAGCAGGTGAGTTCGGAGTGGGGGACGTTGTAGCCGCGGTCGGAGAGCATCTGGAAGAGGGTTCTCCGAGAGAGGTAGAATCTGTAACTCTCTATGCTGCCTTGCTCCATATCGGCGGTGATGCAACTTCCACTGCCATGGCTTCCGGCTTGGCTCTCCATCTTCCCCGACTCCGACACGAGAGACTGATTTGGAGGGAGGGAATGCGTTAAAGATCGTTTTGGTGTTTTTTTGTTATACTCGTGAGGCTGCCTCAATTATTTCTACTCGCTTCTTTCTTTTAATCGCCCAACTCTTATTTTTCCACCTTTTCCCACTTCCTTTTTCAATTAGATTAATGTTTTAATTTTTTTTTTTCTTAATTTAGATGTTTTCAAAAAGGAAAATAAAATATTAAGTGATTTTTTTTTTTCACTTAATAGAAAAAATCAACTATTTTGATTTTTTTTATTCACCTAAAAATAATTAAAAATAACATATTAATATCAATTAACTTAATTAAACCGAAACTATTAATAACAAGTTTATTTTGATTATATCCTTAAATAATAAATTATTTTTTAACTAAATAAAAAAATAAATATTTTAATTTTTTCTATTCAATTAAAAAATAAATACTACCAATTTGGACATAATGCTTTACTTTTTATTTTTAAAATTTAAGAAAAAAAAATTCTTCACTTCCTCAAATTTTTTAAATTTTGAGAAAAGTTAATGAATTTTTACTTTCTATTTACTTAAATTTATATATTAAAAACATATGTGAAATTAATTATTTTATTATTTTTAAATTTATTTTAATAATTTGAAAAGAATAATTTAACATATTTATAAATATTGCAAAATATAAGGATTTGCTACCGTAATGAAAATTTTATAATGATTAATTAGGTAATTAGAAGGAAATTGGTAATTGAATAATAGAAGTTGTTGATTTAATGATGATTTTTTTTTAAAAAAGCCAATTTCTTATTTAAGTTAAGTAATTAATTTTTATTTAAATTGCACAAAATTAAAAAGGAATTTGGTAATTGAATAATAGAAGTTGTTGATTTAATGATGATTTTTAAAAAAAAGTTAATTTCTTATTTAAGTTAAGTAATTAATTTTTATTTAAATTGCACAAAATTAAAAGTAGTTTAATTAGTTTTTAAATTTGTTATCATTCAAAATTTTTAAAAATGAGTTTGATTTAGTTTGTCTTAGAAATTGAATTTTAATATTACAAGAAATTTAAATTCAAATTTATTATTAATTTCTTTTTAATTTTTAATTTTCTCAAAAAATTGGGTACACAATAGAATTTTAATTTTATATAAAAGTTTATTTCCTCTAACGTTATGTTTGGCTTGTGGAAGTTTTCAACATTGAGTAGGAAATTGACTAAATTTCTCAACGTTTGAGATTGGCCTCAGATACCAAGTGTCGTCAAAAGAACGCGAGTATGGTGTTTTTTCTACTTTAGCGAATCTGAGTTGGCATTTCCAGAAATGGAGCAGTAGTGTTCTGCACACATTTCCATTTTGATTTGGTGACGTTTAGGTGGTGGTGTTTGGGGATGGACATTGCTGAGTTTCGTATCCAACCACATTTGTGCTAGCCACGTGTGTGTGTTTTTTTAAAACAACTTCCCAGTAAAGTTACTTGTCTCTATGTAATATCTAAAATTACAGTATTTAAATGAATGCATGATAATTCATTCTCACTATAAATAAATAAAACTTTAAACTGTTGTACATATTTTACTGTATATTAGATTTGAATTTTTAGTTTATATTGATAGGTGTTTTTAGGTCTTTCTACTAATAAGTATATGTTTCTTTATTTATTATCTCTATTTATATCATTCCAATTTCTATAAATAATAAATATGCCCTCACCTTTCAAATCATAACAAATCTCTCTCTAATTCAACACTTCAATTCTTCAAATTTTAGACTCAAGTCAACTACGGGCTTTTTTAACTTTTGCGGCAATTTTAAAAAATTATAATTAAAAAATGGTAGTTTTGAAAATATTGACAGATTTACGGCAGTTTTGGCCACGTGGAAGGTGTCTTTTGAAGAGACACCTTCCACAATTTTCAAAATCATGAAAGAATTGAATTTAAGCTAAAGGTGTCTCTTCAAGAGACACCTTCTACAATTCCAGAAATTTTGATTTATATTAAAGGTGTCTCTTGAAAAAACACTTTCGACGTGGCAAAAAATCCAATATGCATTAAAGGTGTCTCTTGAAGAGACACTTTCCACGTGGCAAAAAATCCATTATTCATTAAAGGTGTCTCTTGAAGAGACACTTTCCACAATTTGAAAAATTTGAATGTCTTATAAATTTAATTTTAAAGTTAAAGATGTCTCTTGAAGAGACACCTTCTACAATTCCTAAAAATTTTAATTTATACCAAAGGTGTCTCTTGAAGAGACACCTTCTAGAATTCCAAAAAATTATATTTATACTAAATATGTCTCTTGGAAAGACACTTTACACCACAAAATCCAATATGTATTTTATTTGTGGAAATGATTTTAAAGCTAAAGATGTCTCTCTTTAATGTATGAAAATTGTGGAAAGTGTCTCTTCAAGAGACACTTTCAGTATAAACCCAATTTTTTTTAAATAATAGAAGGTGTCTCTTCAAGAGACACCTTCAATATAATTCCATTTTTTGGGAATTGTGAAATATGTCTCTTGATACCTTCTGCAATTTTAAAAATATTGAGTTTATACTGAAAGTGCTTGTTCAAAAGACACTTTCCACAATTTTCATTCAAACAGTGGAAAATTTTGAATTTATGCTGAAGGTGTCTCTTGAAGAGACACCTTCCATAATCACAAAAAACTGAACTTATATTCGGACGCCTTTCATCATTTTTAAAAAATTGGGTTTATACTGAAAGTGTCTCTTCAAGAGACACTTTCAACAATTTTTCAGTGAAAATTTCGAATTTTGAAAAGGGACATTCTACGATTCCCAAAAAATAAAATTATACTAAAGGTGTCTCTTCAAGAGACACTTTCCACAATTTTCATTATTTGTTAAAAAATTTCGCTTTATACTGAAAGTGTCTCTTGAAGAGACACTTTCCACAATTTCCATACATAGTAGAAAATTTCGAATTTATACTGAAGGTGTCTCTTGAAGAGACACCTTCCACAAAAGAAAAAAAAAATTCTATCTCTTAATTAGTATTACCTACTGTACAACCAAATGTGCAAAGTTTATCACCTGTATACATTATAATCAGTATTTTCACATTCAATCCAAAACCAATGAAAACAAGTAAACCAATAGAGAATAACAACACCTTTCCAAAATAGTAACAATACTATTTTGTGTAAAATAAGTCCAAAATAGATAGAATACTATAGAACTTACGTTAATAAAAAGTTAGTTAATCCAAAATATAACAAGTAAAAACATACATCTTGAGTATCTGTCCAAAATAATCATATGCAAAATACTAATAGTATCCAAAATATAAGTCATATGTAGTAACATCCTCAATGTGTACCGCACGAAGGAGCCTTCCTCTTCCGTAATGGACGTCTATGATGTGCATGCTCCACTAGTGGCTCTATGGGGCTAACATGTAACCCTCCATGAGCTCCACGACCACGTCTCCTACCACGTCCTCGACCATGTCCTCGACCACGATTAGTCTCTTGTCCTTGTTGATCATCATTTGCTATATGAACTAACTCCTCATGAACCAAAGAAGCCTCTATCGATGGTGGTGATGATGCAACAAGTGGTACTACAGGTGGAGTGGATGGCACCTCCATAGGTGTAATAGGAGTCTCCTGAACAGGTGGTAGGCTAATGTCAGTCGATGGTGCATCTCTAAGAACAGATGTATGGCTAGTCTCTCTCGTATGAGCCCCTCGCCCTCTAGTCCGTACACCTCCTGATCGAGTAATGGGTGATATCGGCTGCTGATGAGGTGGTGGACTACTCCTCGTATGAGGCCCTCCTCCCCTAGTCCGTACACCTCCTGATCGAGTGATGGATGATATCGACTGCTGATGAGGTGGTGGACTACTCCTCGTATGAGGCCCTCCCCCTCTAGTCCGTACACCTCCTGATCGAGTAATGGATGATGTCGGCTGCTGATGAGGTGGACTAATGTCAGTCGATGGTCGCACTCGGGGAACAACTGGTGTATGCCTAATCTCTCTCGTACGAGGCCCTCGTCGTGTAGGTCGTACATCTCCTGATGGAGGCTGGAGCTGTGTAGTAGCATCAACACTAAATGGAGCATCTAAGCGATCCATCTCATGTATGGCCTCTAATACAGTAGTACATAGCCTGCGAATGCGAAAATCATCTGGAGGTGCAATATCATATATCTGGTGTATGCTGGTAGTCTGTAAATCAAATAAGAGTTAAATTAAATTCTTATAAAAATAAAATAAACTTTAATAAAAAGATAAAACATAAAAATTACCAATAGCTCGTGGAAGGACCCAGTCCGAGTAAGAAACCGAATAGTAATGGAGCGATACCACACCATGTATGGATCATGATACCCTAATGAACCTATAGCCATCTCGCCTCTAGCAATATGCTCACGCCTAGAACTCCAACGTCGAATGTAGTCTCCATGTCGAGTAGTCCAATCAACATCATGTCTACCTCTCAAATCACACTTGTGTAAGATTGACTCATTATCACATGGTTGAGGAATCCCTTGACGAAAACCAAACTGCCGCAATACTCGATCAGGTCTATGCCATTCAATTATGTGGAAACATATCAAAGGTGAGATAGTGCACCATATATCTTTCCCAGCAGTACAATAATCAGGAAGACCAACATTCATGTCATCAACATAAGGCTGCCATATAATCTGTACCCAAGAAACGTTAGATATAATCAATGGTATAAAATTTGTTTAGAGAAACAAGTATAAGAAATGAATCACACTTTTATCACCTGATCTGCTGTAAGTCGATCAAGATGGTGCCTATACTGAGCTAAGACGTGCATGCTAATGGAAGTAGTCCGAAACTCATCTCTCCACCTATAAAATTAAAATAACAAAGCATAGTTAAATAAATAAAAAATGTTAGAATTTAAGTTTATGCATGTATCCTCATAATAGTAAAATTTGTCGTAATTTTATAATATATACCGAATGGCCAATGGAGGTGGAGGCAGCTGGTCATCATGTGGAGCTACACGTAAACGATGAGGTGCAATAAATGGGAACCTCTCCCATACCCATAACTGGAGCAAAATCAGTGGGCCAGATATATCATGTGTATCAATATGAGAGGCTCGACACAACTGTCGATAAAGCCAGGCTAAACATGCACTACCCCAACTATACCTACCAGCAACCTCAAAATCCTCTAGAAGGGGTAAAAACATAAGATGCACCTTATCGCTAGACTTTCCTGAAAATAGAAAACCTCCAATGAGCTGTAAGATATAAGCCCTAGTATAACGCTGAATAGACTCCTCATCAGCATCTGGTGCCAAAGTAGGGAAGCTCTGACTCAACCATGTAAGATGAAGGCGCTGGCCATCTATGTCTGTATCTCCAGGAGTGAGTCCTAATAGAGAATAACATACACGCCTCCAATCTAAACATGTGCTACCAGTAACTGCATCTCCATCTACTGGTAGTCCAATCAACATGGCAATATCCTGTAGTGTAATCGTGCACTCCCCCTGAGGTAAGTGGAAGGTATGAGTCTCAGGTCGCCATCTCTCAACAAATGCAGTAATAAGATGCCAATCCAAGGAAATGAATCCTAAGCGTGCAACACCATAGAAGCCTGCCCGCTGCAACAACGGAATAATACGCTCATCGAGGACACTGGTGCGATGGAAGATCGCCTCACGCCGTCTACAATGAAGCTCCTTAGAGTCTACACCTGTCCATGCTACAGATGACCTGTGTCTGGCCTGTCCATGTAGAACTGTCGGATCCAAAGGTCCTGGCTCCATCGTGCGGTGATACCTACATATACCAAATAACCATTAATTCTTGTTATCATTAGTATGATTACAAATTTACAGACATTACATAAAAATATCATATTATCAAAATGGATAATCTTTCATACTTTAATTGTCATGAGGAAGGGGGTTGGAGGATTGCCCTCCATCTTTTGTGGGACAATTGCGACGATTATGGCCCGCTATTTTACATAAACCACATCGAATCCTAACGCTTGGTTCCTTCAAATCCATTTCATTCCTTATCCTTGATGATCTAGGACGCCCCTTATCCCTCATTGAAGTTGGGTCAGGGTGGAGAATAGGAAAATCAGGATACGGCCAATAAGATTCATGAGGAATGGGATGAAATTCAGGAGCATAACAACTGGCATAGGCATCCAGCCTATAGTATTTTTCAACTAATTGCCAACTATCAATCCTCATATGAGCAGAAACAGCTAGCACATGTGAGCATGGAATGCCAAATGATTGCCACTTATTACAACTACATGTACCTTCATTAAGCTTAACCACTTGTTTGTTACGTCCTTTATCCATATGAAACCCATGGAGAGCTGTAATTACTTCAAATGTTTCATGAATTCGATGGAAAATGGTGACAGTGTGTCCACTAGCTTTGGCCTCGGCTCTTCTAAATTTTTCAATTGCATATGCAGTGTACACATCTCCAACTGCCATTCTAGCACGTATCTCTGCTCTACGAGTCTCAAAGTATGACACACATCGATAAAAAGTTAATTGAACAAGTGCAGTGATAGGTAACATTCGCGCTCCCTTAAGCACCCCATTAATGCACTCAGCAATATTTGTGGTCATCCACCCATACCGATATCCTAGATCATATGCTTGAGTCCACTTTTGAGTGTCTAACTTTGAAAACCAAGCCACACTTTTTTCATCCAATCGTTTTAACTCCTCCATGTATCTCTCATACTTCCGCGGTTGATGTTGACATCCAGCTCTATACGCCAACTCTTTTAAGACCTTATTCTTAAATTTGTCATTAAAATTGCTCACTACATGCCTAAGACAGTATCGATGTTGCGCATGAGGGGGGCTCCATCCAACTAATGGATTTCTAACAGCAGCATTTATTCCTGCATGGCGATCTGAAATTAAGCATATTCCTTCTCTTTGAGTGACGTGATGCCTCAATGCAATAAGAAACCAAGACCAACTATCCTGTGATTCTTCCTCAACAATTGCAAAAGCAAGGGGGAATACATGACCATTTCCATCAATTGAAGTAGCAATTAAAAGCTTCCCCATGTATTTTCCATATAGGAATGTACCATCAATTTGTATAATTGGTCTGCAATGCTTGAACCCTTCAACACTTGCCCCAAATGCCCAAAAAACACGCATAAACCGCACGTTCCCAGAAATCCCTCCTAAAGGTATTGTCTTCCAAACAACCTTTGTTCCAGGATTAGTTAGCTGAAGGATGTTCATCCACTTCGGCAATGCTTGATAAGATTCATCCCAATCACCAAAAACTCTAAGCATTGCTTTTCTCTTAGCTTCCCAAATTCTCCTATAATGGACATCATATCCAAATTTATCCTTCACTATCTGGTGTAATGTAGCAATAGAGGTAGTGTGATCCCTCTGAACTACATTTTGGATCTCTCTTGCAATCAATGTAGAGTCCAATTGAGAGTGGTCTTGTGATAATTTAGGGTAAACACAAGTATGAGGACCTGCGTACTTGGTTATCTCAAACATTCCATGGCTTTTACGACGACATGCACGAAGCCTCCAATTACATCCTTCCTGCCACTTCTTACATCTCACTGCCCACAATTGTGGTTCTGATTCACAAACCACCAAATGTTGATTCCGACATATTGCATAACGTTTTACAGCATATTGCAAGTCTTCTTTACTCTCAAATCTCAATCCTTTAAACAACTCATTGGATTCATTCCACAATCTGGTACGTGGTGTGAAAGGCTCAGCAGTCATGCTATTTATTGCATCCCAATTCAATTGTTTGAACATTGGGGAAGGCATAATATGCTCACCATCATCTGAAGAAACCTTATTTGTTGGAGGTTCATCATCATAATGCATCTCATTAATTTCGTCCTCATCATAAAATTCCACATCATCATTTTCATTTGTAAATGGGATGTCAACATAATTGTTTGTCGCTCCCATGACTGACTGAGTTACTACTGCCAAATTCCCCCCCATTTCGTCATTGTGTGCTAAATTCTCATCCATTTCATCAATCTGCACTGCCGAATTCCCCTTTGCAGGTATTTCCACATCATGACCCATAATTTCTTGATCAAATGATGGACTTAACTCAGATGAATGATCCCTTGGACGTGTCTGCAAATACATTTCAATAGTATTCGACGGTGGGATTTGTGCTACAACATGAAACATTAACCTTACATCATCATCATCTTTAATTGGTAATTGTATATAGTTAATGTTCCCATTTCCAATCGACATAAGAATTGGATACCGAAATATCATGGATAACATGGTATCAGCGCGATCAATCGACATAACATGACACAACTTATCCTCCAACTCATCATATTTGATCAAATTGTTCACTAAAACACCTTTTTTAGGAGGACAATTGTAACACACCCCATTTGGGCCATCAATTATTTCACCATCCTTGTAACACACAATTGTAAGCAAACTATCCATTCATGTACCTAAAAAGAATCAAATAAAATATATGTAAGTCTGAATCAAATTAAATTTATTTTAATGTATCATATTCAAGTTAATGTATTCATTTTATACAAAATAAATTATTTAATTTTAACAAATAAAAAGATAGTATATCCATGCTAAAAAAAAGATAGTATTTCAACATGCATCCCTACCTCCACTAAGGCAAACTTGCCCTATGATATATGATATGCACTAAAGAAATATATATCAAAAGTTAGGATATAAATACAATATTAAAAAAAATACTTGAAATAACAAATTAATTATAACTATTTTATAATTGAAATTAAAATTTTCATTTAATTGATTAGTAAAATTATATCATAATTTTATCCATAGTGTTTTTAATATTATTAATATATTAAAAATTTATCCATTTATCATCATTTATTTTATAATATATCATAATTTTAATATTAAATAGATTTTAAAATTAATCAATGTACACTTATCAAATTTATATTTTATATTATAAGTGGCTCAAAATTGAGCTTTTTTTTTGTTGTTGAGGGGATTTGAACCCCTAACAAAGGGTTCAACATGCATCCTCATCTCCACTAGGACAAAGTTGCCCTATGATATATGATATGTACTAAAGAAATATATATCAAAAGTTAGGATATAAGTACAATATTAAAAAAACACCTTAAATAACAAATTAATTATAACTATTTTATAATTAAAATTAAAATTTTCATTTAATTGATTAGTAAAAATATATCATAAATTTAATATTAAATAGATTTTAAAATTAATCAATGTACACTTATCAAATTTATATTTTTTATTATAAATAATATCAAATTTATATTTTATATTGGTGGTTAACACTCAAAATTGAGCTTTTTTGGTGTTGTTGAGGGGATTTGAACCCCTAACAAAAGGTTAGGCATGCATCCCAACTCCACTAGGGCAAACTCATCCTATGATATATGATATACACTAAAGAAATATATATTTAAAGTTAGAATATAAACACAATATTAAAAAAGCACTTTAAATAACAAATTAATTATAACTATTTTATAATTAAAATTTTCATTTAATTGATTAGTAAAAATATATCATAATTTTAATATTAAATAGATTTTAAATCAAAATTGAGTTTTTTTTGCTATTGTTGAGAGGATTTGAACCCCCAACAAAAGGTTCAACATGCATCCCTAGCTCCACTAAGGCAAACTTACCCTATGATATATGATATGCACTAAAGAAATATATATCAAAAGTTATGATATAAATACAATATTAAAAAAAACACTTTAAATAACAAATTAATTATAACTATTTTATAATTGAAATTAAATTTTTCGTTTAATTGATTAGTAAAAATATATCATAATTTTATTCATAGTATTTTTAATATTATTGATATATAAAAATTTATACATTTATTTTATAATATATTGAGTACATTTATACTTTTTATATATTTTATATCGGTGGTTAACGTTCAAAATTGAGCTTTTTTCGCTGTTGTTGAGGGGATTTGAACCCCCAACAAAAGGTTCAACATGCATTCCCATCTCCACTAGGACAAAGTTGCCCTATGATATATGATATGTACTAAAAAAATATATATCAAAAGTTAGGATATAAGTACAATATTAAAAAAACACCTTAAATAACAAATTAATTATAACTATTTTATAATTAAAATTAAAATTTTCATTTAATTGATTAGTAAAAATATATCATAATTTTAATATTAAATAGATTTTAAAATTAATCAATGTACACTTATCAAATTAAAATTTTCATTTAATTGATTAGTAAAAATATATTTTTAATTTTAACAAATAAAAAGAGAGTATATCCATGAAGAAAATTTCTCCTCACCTCTCTTTCACAAGAAGAGAAACAAAGCAAAAATAAGGGAATACAGAGCTATAACAACGAGCTACTTTTACTCCAATTCCACAACAAAATTGTGATGTTTCTTTTGAAGATTGTTTGATGCACCTAACTCAAGTTACAATTACTGAATTATTCACCTCTCCAAGCAGGAGAGAAAATGAGCAAGTTTTGGTTTACAAGGATCTTCTTGGATGTTAAAGGATGACAGGAAGAAAAAAAAAAAATACCAAACATTAATTGAGAATGATTCATTCCTCAAGATGTTTTCAACGCCTTTATTTCCCCTCATACTTTTCAAGATCCAAACAAACCTCTAATGTGCTCCCTGAATCCTCCCACAAATTGTGCAACTAGGACTTGCAAACAACCAAACAACCATAACAACCAATGTAACAAGAACAGAATTGCACAACCAAAACATACACCAAAAGATGATGCCGAAAAAGGATTCTTAGACAAGGTGAAGTGGGTAGATAGAAGAATTGCTTTGTTTCTCTTCTTGCAAAACCCCCAACGAAAAAAAAAATGCTTTTGTTTTTTTGCTCTCTGTGCTTTCTGGAGCTGTTCTAGGGGTCTCTTTGCTTTTGTGCCATTGAATTTAAATTTCACAAACCCTAAATCCACGATTTTTGAGCCAGGCTGAAAAACGCAACCTTTCCCTGCAAATCATTATCAGATTACCAAATAGTTTTTTTATATAAAAAAAAAAAAATTGGATCAAATATTGTGTCCGAGCTGGCGGAAAAAAAAATGGAAACAAAATTCTCAATTTTCCCACACTTTCTTGGCAACCAAACAGAATCACAACAAGTTGAACCACAAAAAAATGAAAACTTTCTCCACAATTTTTAGTCTACTCGGTTTCATTGTAAAAAAAAATGAAAACTTTATTTTTTTTTCAACTTTCCCATACTTTCTTGGCAACCAAACAGAATCACAACAAGCCGAACCACAAAAAAAAAAAAAAATGAAAACTTTCTCCATAATTTTTAGTCTACTTTGTTTCATTGTAAAAAAAAAAATGAAAACTTTATTTTTTTTCAACTTTCCCACACTTTCTCGGTGACCAAACACAACCACACCACCAAATATAACCATAAAACTTACAAAAAAAACCGAGGGCAATGGTCTCTCAGATCTCCACTTCAGTTCCTTCCTATTGGCGTTGAGGTAAGGATCTCCCCTCCCTAATCGGCGGTAAGGATCTCCCCTCCCTAATCGGCGTGCAGGAAAATGAGTTTGGGGCAGAGGACAAAATGATTTTTGAAGTAGAGAAGAAAAGAAGAAAACGGGCTGAGGAAATGGGTTATCCGACGTGTCATCCTCCGTGTTCAAAAGTGCCGTAGAATTGGAATTATTTTCCAATCTACGGTATTTTAAAAGTTACTTTTTCTAATTGCTGTATATTTATCAAGATCCCAGTCAACTACCTCATTCAAACTTGCCATCCTCGTCAGTCCATGACTTCGTAATCCATAACTATGTAGGGGATATGAGCAATCTTGCGCCATTCTTTCCCTTTATCCCTTTGGCACCGTTTTTTCAGCACAGGACATCTACGAATCTCGAGAACAGAGAGGGAGGCGGGCAGCCCCTGTTTCGGAAAGGACTTTAACTTAACGCACTCACCAATGTAGAGACTCTCGAGAGATGTGAGGTTTTGAAGCCCCAGATTGTCCAGGGATTTCAGATCTGGAAAACTCCAAATCTCGAGAGACAAGAGAGTGGAGGGTAGCAGCAGCCACTCCTCGGAAAATGACTCCAACCCTTCTTCTGTACCTCCAGCGATAGTCAATCGTCTAAGGGAGGGAAGTGTTTGTAAGCCCCATTCCTTCCGAGATTCCATAAGCTTGTAGCAGTTCAATATAACAAGTGAAGATAGATTAGTCGGCAAACCCCCTTCCGGAAATGAAACAATTTCTGGACAATTACATATCTCCAAAGATTCAAGCGATGTAAGGAGGGTGCGCATCCGTTGGGGCAGTGACTTAAGCTTCATGCAATTGTTGATCCAAAGGCATCTCAGGTTGGAAGCTCGCAATCCTCCTTGTGGAAAAGACACCAGATTCGGGCAATTCTCGATGTTAATAGTTCGGAGAGATGTGAGATCCATGTTGCGAAGTCCATCTGGAATGTAAAAGGACTCCAGATTTTCACAATTCCCGATATAAAGTGTCTCAAGCTTTGTGAAGAAGGCTAATGGAAAGGACGTGAGAGAATCACAACTTCTCTCCATACGTAAATAGGTAAGCCAAGGGTAATAGTTGTGCGTGGCCTCCTCAGGAAGGGGTAACTCTACTTTCCCACACCGCAATATTGTAAGTGATTTCAATGAAGAGATGATGGGCAAAGACGTAAGAGAATCACAATCTTCTATGTACAAGCTCTGGAGACTGGTATTATTTTGAGTCATTCCCTCCGGTAGGGTCTCTAGAATGTAGCACTTTTCTATTCGAAGGGTTTCAAGCATGGGGGGCAGCCCCATCTCTGGAAGAGAGGAAAGACTCTGACATTCCTTGATAACCAACTTTCGGAGAGATGTGAGCTTAAGCAAAATCGTTGGCAATTCCACTTGTATGGAACAAATATTACTCACTTCCAACTCAGTTATTGAAGGCAGACGGACAACACTTCTCAACACTGCAACATCATCACAGTCTTTTAAATTCAGTTTCTGGATGGACGGTGCCTCTGGAAGCTGACACACCAATTGCCCACATTCTAAAATTACCAGACTTGTTAAAACAGGAAGGTGCTTGGGCAAATCCCCTTTCAGCTTTGGACAACTCTCAATACGGAGCTCATTGAGATGAGGGAACTCCCCCCCTTCCACTCCAAAACAATCCCATTCCTCCCACTCTGATATCTCCTCGAACACCAGAGTCTGCAGGCTTCCAAATGGCTTAAATGAAGAAGGCCCATTCCCATAAAACTCCTGCCCCACCTTTTGCAGAACATCATTCTTCACAATGGAGAGGTTCTGGAGAGACCGTAGCTGTCCAAGCGGTGGCAAGGATGCACAATTTTTACAGTTAGAGAGTTGTAGACGCACCATGTTGATGAATGAAGGTTCCCCTAACCAGCTTGGAAATTTTGCACCATAGTAGCATCCAATGGAGAGTTCTTTCAGATTGCTATGAGGCTGCAGCTTTTCCAGCACACTTGCTGCATCATGTGAATCACCCGCAATTGCATTATCATCTTCCCAATTCAATTCTAACTTGTCAAGGCACTCCTTACCCTTCATATTACTCTCCAAGGCATCTCTAGCATCCGCCACATTTTGCAACTTGAAAATGGCAAGTGTACCACTAAGGTGTGAAAGGTCCCTCAATTCCCCAACTCTTGATCCTGTATGCTTACCGACAACAAAAGTAGTCAACGTTCGAAGATTTTTCATTCTACTCATTTCCATTGGCATCCTTTCTAGCTTAGTCCCATCAATTTTGAGATGACGTAAGTTGATTAGTCTTCCCATTTTTGTTGGCAAATCAACAAGAAATCTACACTGTGATAGCATCAACGTCTGCAAGTTGAAAAGAGTAGTTATTGATTCAGGTAGTGTTCTAATTCGAGTATGAGAGAGGTCCAGATAGCGTAGGTGTTTCAAATTTTCAATCGAGTGAGGCAATTCTTTAATGTCATAGCGACTCAAAGACAAAACCCGCAAACACCTCAATGTTGACAACAAACAATGTGAGACCTCCTTGCTTAAATAGAAATTAGGATCATGAGCAAAATAAGGAGGCAGTGCTAGGAAGGTCCGTAGACTATAGATGTCAAGAAATGATTTAACTTCCTTGAAGACTTTGAAATATTGCCAAATATAAGAAGAATGTCGAATCTCCTTAGAACCTTGATTTTGCTGTTCAACCTCCAATCTAAAACAAAATTTTTCTGATATAAATTGTGCCAAATCATGAATCAGATCATGCATCACAAATTGAGAATCCTTGTTATGGTATCGTTGAAAGAACGACCTTGACAATAGATTATCGAAACATATGCCACCAAACTCTTCTACAGTTTCCCCTCTTTTGGAGCCATCTAAGAAGCCTTCAGCCATCCATAACAATACTAACTTCTCCCTTTCAAACACATAGTCCTTGGGGAATATGGAACAATACACAAAACATCGCTTCAATGTTGTAGGGAGATAATAATAACTCAAATTCAAAGCAGGAAGAATACTATTTCGCTCATTTGACAAATCCCATATTTCATTGTTTAACACTTCATTCCAAGCAGTGTTATCTTGTTTAGAGCGCAATAAACCTGCAAGAGTCTTCACCGCCAAAGGCAAACCTTTGCATTTTTTTGCTATCTTCGTACCAATCGATTTCAAGTTTTGGCATGCATCTGAATTTAGATTTTTGAAGGCCTGCTGTGAGAACAATGACCAACATTGTTCATCAGTTAGTTGACCAAGCTGATAAGAAGGCATTGTTCGCATAATTGATGCCACATTTTCATTGCGAGTTGTTACTAAGACCACGCTGCCTTGTGCTCCGACATAAAAAGGAGCTTGTATGACATCCCAATGGTTGGGATTCTCGTTCCATACGTCATCCAGAACAAGGAAAAATCTTTTCTCCTTCATTTCAGTCTTCAATTTTTCTTGAAGCAATTCCAAGGTTTTAGATTCACATTGACATTTTGTGAAGGACTCAAGAATTTTTTTTGTTACCCCTACAACATCAAAATCATCCGAAACACAAACCCAAGCTCTCGTATCAAAATGGTTCTCCACCTTGCCATCATTGTAGATGATCTGAGCCAGGGTTGTCTTGCCGATCCCGCCCATGCCAACTATGGAAAAGACAGAAACTCTATCACCCCCGGTAGCTTCATCTGACAGCATCAATTCAACGATCTTCTCCTTATCAGCATCCCTACCATGAATACGTGACTCATCCACTAAAGAAGTAGTCTGTAACCTTTCTTCCATTCCAAACGACACCCCTCCAACACCCTCCCTCAAAGGAAGGTCAAGTTTCCGTTTGGCAATCGCATCTAACTCCCTTGTGATTTTCTTTATTTTTTCAACCATCTTTTTGTTAAATGACAGAGCTCTAGGATCCAAAGCACCAAAAGTTGGGATGAGCTTGCGTACCTTACTTGTGCTGGCTTGAGAGCCTTCTGTGAAACTCCTTTGCTTGGCTTCAGTATCAAACTCATCCACCACATCTTCAATGTCATAAGCCAAAGATTTGAGGTCATCCAGCCAAACTTTCACTGCTTTCTCCCTGATCTGCTTGTTCTCAGCATCATGCAGCACTGCTTCAATATGGGTCAACGTCCTCCTCCAATCTTCGAGTGTTGTGTCAACTTTTTTCCGGCGAGCGTACTCTAACAACGGGGAGGCGATCAACTTGTCAATCAACACACCAAGGAAGGAAGATCCAACTGCCTCAGCCACAAACATACTTTCAGTAAATGGGAGATAGGAGAAGGGAAAGTTTCAACAGGTTGTAAGATTGTTGTTGTAGCGATCCGTTCAACTCACAAGAAGATATGGACACAAACACCCACTATTCGAAATTAAAAAGAAAAAGAAAATAAGGGAAGGGTCATCTTATTCTACAGAGAAAGGTAATTCGATCCTACTGTAAAGGGGCTTTGGCTTTGGCTATGTATCATACAGAGCAGTTAAGAGGGATTTTGAAGGGCAATTCATGTGACTCTTGGACTCTTCGAAATTATTTTTGGAGTGTTGAAATATCAAAGTCCCATGATTCAGGTAAATTTATTTTCATCTAAATTTCATTTGTTTGTAGTTATTTTCCGTCATTCTACCTCAATTTTATTGTTAGATATTTTGATTGACTGGTCTTGACTTTAGTATAATACTTGTGAACAGGTTTGAGGTTAGCTAAAATGCTTGTCCAGTAATAAAATTTTCCAAAAGAAAAGGTCAAAAACTATTATAAGTGCATCGAGTCTCCTGTCCATAGAAAAAGCATCTTTAAAAGTATATTGATTCCATTCTCAATAGGAAAAGCAACTTTTGACAGTGACTCTCACATGGGTATGTCAGGTTGATGATGGTCCTACTGCCTTTCAATACTTCGAAAATCCTGTCCATAGAAAAAGCATCTTTAAAAGTATATTGATTCCATTCTCAATAGAAAAAGCAATTTTTGACAGTGACTCTCACATGGGTATGTCAGGTTGATGATGGTCCTACTGCCTTTCAA
>JAJJMF010030901.1:22801-38684 GCA_022058775.1 Vitis hybrid cultivar
CACTTCGAAAATATGGAAAAGCAAATAACCTACTTCTTTGAGGTTCCCACTTTCCCATTTTCCTTTGTACCTATCTCATTTCACTGGGTTTATAGGTATAGGGCAATGCCCTCTCTACAAGATCCATGGAACACTCTCTACGCTCTTCACTCACAGATGTTTAAGTACATGTATTAAGCAGGAGAAAAGGAAGTACCCGACCTGTTTGATACGACTCAATCCAACAACTAAAACATGAGTCGGGGCAGCTTGGCCCCAGTATGAGAACTCCCTTTTGTTTTTGGGGTGGGATGGGGTCGGCATAAAGGTTACTGCTTGAACCTACTTCATTGATATTTGTATTAAGACCGTTTTAATTATGGTTAATAATGGTTTATGTCCCCATATTTATAATTGAGATGAGAATTAGACCTTTCGTGTGAATTAACTTACCAATTCATGTTAGAAAATAATACTTGTTAATTGAACTCTACCAATTACCCCCTTCAATAAAATAAAATGACAATCTTTATGGTCATTATCGTTGTATTCACCATCCTCATCATTTTCATAATTCATTATTATAAAGCTCGTTTACATATATTACTTGCTTTCTGTTTTTAAAATAAAAAACTCTTAAAGGACTTTTATAGAAAAAGTAAGGGTTTGTTTGATCATGTTTTATGAAATTTGTTTTTAAAACTGTTTTTAAGTTAAAGAATAAAAAATAATTTTTCGGTATTTTATAAAAGTATGGATGTTTGACATTAGAAACATTTTTTTAAAAAAGATTTAGAAAAACACGTGTAATTTAAAAAATAATAATAATATTTGAAGATTTTCGGTATTGATATTAGATCGGAAGAATGAAAGAGGTTGATATCATGTTTAACTTTATTTGGTTTTTTATGGTTTTTTTTTAATTCTTTATGTTTTCGTTTTATTTTTAAAAATTGATGAAAACAACTTCTTTTTGTTATCTAAAAATAGTTTTTATTTCACTTTGTTTCTACAAATATTTTCAAACAGTAACGGTCAAACAATGTTAAGAATTTTTAAAGAAATTTTTTATATCTTTTTAAAAGTGATTTTTGAAGAAAAATAGAAAAATGGGAAGGGTATCCAATATCTAAGGAGACAACCCTTGGATTCCTGTAAATGAAAACACAGTCCTCACAAAGTGGGTATAGTAGTAACAATTTAATTCAACCTATCTAAAAAAATAACAATAAGAATTAAAGGAAGAAATAATTTATGAAAGGAAATGGATAAATAATGTTAGATTCATGAGTGGTAATAACATAATCTACATTTTAGAAAGATTAATAGAAAAGGTAACTACAAAATCAGATTTAAAATAAAAATAAAAATTGAGTATGCCCTCATCTAGAGCTATCACTATATTTCATAGTGAAATAGCTAAAAATAGATGTCTTTCAAGATGTTTTAAGAGTGTTCAAGATGCTTTGAGAGTTGTAACACACTGAACAAAATAATCCCTTTTTATTTTTTGAATTAATTGATTAAAATGATGAAAAGATGTCAAATTTGTAAATCTAACATTTTCCATTTTTGAACTTGAAGAGTAACTCATTTTCGACATGGATATCCTTTAATATTTTGATTATTTACATATGTTTTAAAAGAAAAGATTATTTTTGCAAGAAAAAAGTAAGAGCATTTTTATCTAAAATGAGTATTTTTCAGGATGAAAGAAAAAAGTGAAGGATTGGTTTTACAAATTAGGGATGATTTCATCTATTTTAAATTGAACATGCTAGAATTTTTGCATCTCTTTAAGTCTTATACCCACTTAGAATAAATAATTCAAACTTTAAAGTTATGTTTAGTTCCTAAAAAGCACAAGAAAGAAAAAAAATTTGTTAAGAAAAATAAATTTCTTATATTTTGTTGTATTATGAAAAAAAATTAAATATAATTAAAACTATGTAGAAATGTATATGCTTTTAAATTATCTAATCTTTATATTGAAAAGTTAAATTAAGCGAAATGAGTTTGAAATAGTATATAAAAATAGTTTGTTGACTTTACATCTATTTTTTTATTTTATTTTCTTTTCTATTTTTTATTTTACAGTTTTCTTTAAAGCCGTGTTTGGTTTCTGGAAAGTTTGAGGGAAAATGTAATGGAAAGAAAATAAAGAGGAAAAGTAAAAAGAAAAAAAATAGTTAAGGAAAATAAAAAATGGATTTAAAGTAAATAAATTATTTTTATATACTACTTCAAATTTTTATTTATTTATTTATTTAACTCTTCTATATAAAGATTAAATAATTTAAAAATATACAAATCTCTTCATAATTTTAATTATATTTAACTTTCTTTCCTATTTTTCATAAGAAAATCAAATATGAGAAAATCATTTTCCTTAACATTTTTTTTTCTTTCCTTAATACTTTTTGGGAATCAAACATAGCCTAAATTTTCTAGTAACCAACATAGCCTAACATTTTGAACTTCCAACTGATAATGTTCCTTGTAAGTATGCTATGTTTAGGTTTTAGTGAAGACATCTAGATCAACTACTCAATTAATTACTTACTTTGGAGATCCCATTTAAACAATGTTGGTCAATGCTCAAGACACCGTTGGAACTTTTTATGTTTGCTTTTTTTATATGTGAAAGAAAATTACAAAAAAACTTTCTCTAATATCTAAAATCCAAATCTCTAAAACTATGTATCTCTCTATGTAACTTCTCTAACTCCCTTCAAATGACTAGATAGCAAGCTATTTATAGGCAATTGATTATTCTCTAGCCCAATCACAACTTGTGACGTACTCAATATTAATCATAAAAAAATCTAACAACTAAATCTTCAATTTTGATCCCTATGATCACAGTTCATGAACAAGTTTTGATACTTCCTAAAAATATCGATTTAACTGTGATATAAAATATGCATTTTGTTCTCGTTATCAGTATTCAATTAGTAAAAATGATACATTCTGATACACTGCAATAAAAGAACCTTGATGTTATCATGTATTGACATCATATCGTATATCAAAATTAATCATCCAATCTTCTAGTGAGTTTCTTAATTGAAGTCAATTCTAGGCGATAGTGTGTGATACAATAGTTCTCATATCAAAATATGATTTCGCACATCAAATTATTATTCTCAAGATTGTAGTGAGTTTGTTTCTTTGTCGAGCTTTTCTTCGATACCAACCACTACCAAGAAATACCAACCTACTTGTATCCTAGTATATTGAAATGTGAATCCGATAAAATCATTGTCCAAAACCATAAATATAGTCTCGATATAGAAGTATCTAAACTAATACAATTGAGAAATCGAAATTTGCCTGGCTTCATCAAATTGATACATCCTTATTTATTGCATTCCATATAAAAAAATTCTTTCTTGTTTCATCACCAAATATCAAAATGTGCTCTTAGTATCAAATTGATGATCAATCTCTGAACTTGTCTTATTCAAATGCTTGTAATTAAGCCTTAATCTTGTTTTCCATGTTTTAGATTAATGTGAAAGTTATAGAATACTTCAATTCTACATAAAATCTTACCAACTTTCAACATTAATTCTAAAAAAGATAATTAGCACAATTATAGGTTAAAGTAATTAAATTGTATGCAAATATCCTAAACATATCACAAGTTAAGCTTCTCAAACTATGCATTTTACACACAAATACAATATCTTCATTATTTTTCCATTAATATAGTTGTAAACCTCAAAATTGGTCCGAGGGTCCCTTTTGTTAAGAATTTCGAACCCACCCACTTTTATTTTTATTTTAAAGTCCATTCCATTTGAGTTTTCAGCATACTTTTAGGGCCCATATTCATATCCATTAGGAAAATTAAATTCTAGCCCTTCAGTTTTTAGTCTCATCCCCTACCCATTAAAAAATAAAAAAATAAAAAAATCTAGGGAAAACTTGGTTATGGGCCGTTGATCCCAAAATATTAGGAGTTTCAAGCCCCAACTTTGAGAAAATCAAGAAATCTGCGTTGATGCCAAAAATATTGGCAATTCCATGCACTCTGCACCGAGGTGTGCTTTCATTCCCAAAATGCCCTCCCCATTCGTCCAGCTCAGCCTCCACACCTGAATACCCAAAAAACCTAAAAAAAACCCCTCAAAAAAAAAAAAATGTCTCATGTTTTTTTTCACCCCGACACCAACTCTCTCATCGGAAACCCAAAACTCCGTTTGCTCTTGTCCTTCCCGGAACCCTAAAATTTTGGAACCCTAACCTCTGCTTCGTCTTTCTCTTCATCTTGAAAACCCAAATCCTTGAAGGCCTAATCTCATTTGCGTTTTCAGAGGGTGAGGTAGGAATCGTCACCAACACTTGATTTTCATTTTTCTGAATGAGAGTAATAGGTTAGGGCTTCTTCGTGAGTCAACAACGTAGATCGAAGAATTTGGGGAAACTGTAGCTGCTCTCTTCGTCTCTGTCTACAAATCCAGCTCCGAATCTCTATCTTCATCACCATCATCAGGTGATTATCTTCTTGACTAGTCATTTGAATCATGTTTCTCTCCCTCGTTTTCTGTTTTTGTTGATGTATTTTTTGTGTTGATTTATTTATGGTTTATTTGTGTTGGTTTATTTTCACATTGATGGAGGGGAGATTATGTAGGATTACAACATTTTTGGAATCCAGGTATTATGATTCGATTTAGGTTTTGAGTGGTACACATTTGGAAACAAATAGGCTATAAATTTCTTTGGGGAAGTTGTGTTCTAGGAGGCCCATATGAACAGATCCATAAAATACAGGGATGGAAAAAAAAAAGCAATTTTTTTTGTTTTCCTTGGGGGTTTTGCAAGGATTTTCTCGGAAATAAAACGAGGATGAATTTTCCTAGAAATCAAATGGGGGATGGATTTTCTTGGGAATCAAACGGGGGTTTCAAAAAAAAAAAAAATTAATAACGTGATTAGATTAGTACCTGCGAGGATTGAGAGTGGCAGAGGAAAATAGGGCCGCCTTTTTAGGGATTCTCTCGTCTGGAGGGAAACTTCAGAAAATGGCTCCTTGATGGCCAAGTGAGAGAAGTGGGTCACCCTTTTGAATTTTGGATTTAGTATGAAAAAAAATGAAACAAATCATGAGAACAATTTGCTCCATATAAATAATTATTAATTATTAATTATCCATTTTAATTTTTATTAAATTAGCTGATAATCTATTGTATTTTACACTTCATTTATGATTTGGCTGAAATGAGTTCCAATTCATGGCTATGGATACCGAAAACACACATGCTGTTTGTTGTTACCCAGAAAATTATGCCTTCAAGCTAAGTTGAGTAATTAGTATGGCTACTACAATTTTTAAGATTTATGTCCATGGCATTTTGATATCTTGTGAAAATTATGCTTGCTCTTCAGTTTGAAGATTGAATTACTATTTCCAAAAAAGGGTAAGGTTAAAAATATGATTGGTTTTGCAGCCCTAATCAAGTTTTAACTGACTCAAACAACACTGTAGGAAATATTAGCCATGAAATAGGAGGAGAAAGTACCTCGAATTTGTCTGATGTTGGACCTCAAGAGCATCATAATATAACAGTGGAAAAACTAGATGATGAGTGTTTAAAAGATGGTTCTCAGCAGAATTCTGAGTTCCCTCCTGCTTATACTAATGCAAAATGCAATCAAAACCATGAAAACATTATGATTCAAGCCAAAATACAAAGTAAGAACACAAATGTCATAATTTGGTTTTTATTTATACATCTGCTCAAACCAATCACAGCCTTAGGCTTACCAATGTAATCTACAATTGTAACAATGTTTGACCCCTCTAATTCTTGAAGAAAAGCAAAAAATGATTCAATGAACGTGTCCTTCACTGGAAAATGAGGGGTCTCTGGACCCTCAGAAATCTTTCGTTCTGCTTTTTCCACAAAAACTAGAATTGGTAAAGAGGGGATGACCTTTACAACTTCTTGAGAGCTCTTCACATGTTTTATTCCCACAGATTCTGCCACAAGTGATACAGGTCCTTTCTCTTGAAATTATACTTTACATTCTCATGTTATTTCTTTGAATTTGTTGATGTGAAACAAATACATTGTTGATATAACTTTGTTCCTTCACTGTGGCAACCTTCTTAGTCTTTGTTCTTTACTATAGTGTTAGTGGTTATTATCAAGGGTAAGGAGGAAAACTATAACCATATTTGGGGTAGAACGAAGTTTGCTTTTTCGATATCTTCTATTTTTATGAAAAAGAAACTGCCTAAAGAGCAACCACTGTACCATACGCCTATGTCATCTAGCCTGGCAAGTCATGTATTTGTTTTAGTTTTACACTTTCAATCATGCCCTTCATCTATGTCTTAACATTTCTTATTCTTTCTTCTATGTACCAAAATTGTTGTGTATTACGTCTGGTGTTCTATGTAAATGTGTTTGTAAATATAGATTTTATTCTTGCTTGGGCTTACTTCTGGAACTATTATTTCTATTCCATTTTGTTGTCCCCTCTGTCTTGAATCCATCTTAAGCTTTTTCTTTGTAAATAATGAATATAATCTGTATTATTTTATTCTAGTCCTTCTGTGGACCCTATGCTTTGATCTAAATTTACTTTAGCAAGTTGTAACATGTAATTTGCATTCTTGTTTACTTTATGTTATTATGATTGTTGTGGTTAGTAATAGATTGGAGAAGCTCTAGAGAGACCTTTCATGTTTGGATCGAAAGGTTTTTGTTTTGTGTGTTTGTGGGTTGTGGGGTGTTAAGGCAGTTGAGAAGAAACTGCATGCGGGAAGACAATACAGTAAAGGATTGTGATACACAAACGCTTTAATTTCAGCCAAATACCCTTGTCGACATGATATGACGTGGGTGTAGGTGTGGATGTGAGATCCGTTTAAGATATATTGCATATTTAGTTGCATTATCTCTTTCTTTAATTTTTTGAAAATTAAGTTTATATTGGTTCAGATACATTTATTTCTTTTTATCTCTTTCTTAATTTTTTTAAAATTATACTAGATAATAATTACAAAATAAATTATACTAAAAAATAAAAAATTTTAAATTGATTTCTAAACCTTGTAACACAAAATTAAAGAATTTTTTAATTAATTTCTAACTCTTGTAGCTTAAGTGTTTTATCTTTTTCTTAATTTTTTTTTAAAATTATAATAAAATATAATAATTAATAGTTGCTTTATCTCTTTTTTTAATTTTAAAATAAAATTTAAAGATAAATACAATAATTAATATTATATTAAATTTAAAGATAAAGAAAAATTAATAGAATAAAAATATAAAGATAAATATCAAAATCAATATCTTAAAAAATCTAAAGATAAATGATAATAATTAATATACAAATTCAATTTTTCATATGAGAAAAAAATTAAATGTGAATTATATTTTATCAATATCTAATCTATTATAATTTTTTTACAAAATTAAAATAAAAGACTTATAATAAATACGTTCTTCATGTATAATTAGCAATAATATCAAAGTAAGATAAGCTTAATATCTTCTTAAAATAGAAAAATTATAATAAATATGTTTTCAATTACAATTAACCATGTAATATTATAGATAACTTAAAACTTACCTTACTATGCTTATATTTAATGTTAATTTTTAATTAATACCGTATCTAAATACTTGCGCTTATAGTTGAGATCCTTCTCAGCTGAATCTCTGAGTTCTAGACTCCTAAGATTTTGGGATGCAAAGGATCTGACACCTAGGCGTGTACCCGCAACCACCACCCTTACCTGAACTCATGTAACATATGTATAAGTAAAGGAAGATGGTGGTTTGAGGATTAGAATCTTGTTGTTTCTCAATGGAGCTTTGTTAGGAAAGTGGCTGTATAGATTTATGGTTGATATGGATTGTTTATGGAGAAAGTTGGTACTGTAAAATTTGAATAGGAAGGTGGTCGTTGGAGTTTCGAGGTTCTTAAGAGGCATTTGGCTTAGGTTTGTGGAAAGCCATTAAAAGAGGGTGGGAGGGTTTTCACGCATATAATAGAATCTTTGTGGGAAATGTGCAAGGATGAAATTTTTTTTTGATGCAAAGAATCTTCATTGAAGTACTGCTTTTCAGGTTCATTTGGCATTGCAACAGATAAGGGTGCCTTTTTTGCCAATTATCGAGTGTGGAGGGAGGTCAAGGGCATTGGAAGTTAGGTTTCTTATCAGGCTTCATGATTGGGAGCTTGAGTTGGTGGAGTCTTTCATGTCAGGCATTATTGAATCTGCTGTTCTCAAAGATAGAAAGGACAAGCTAATGCAAAAGCCTTCAAAGATTGAATGCTTTTTTGTGTTGAGGAGTTCCAATGGATCTTTTTTTTGGTGGGTGGTGGGGATTATTGAATCCTCTCTCTAAGGTAGGTTTCTCAGTGCAGGAGGTAATTGGACAACACATTCTTACCATTGCCCAACTTGTTAAAAGGTGGGAGTTTGTTGAGTTTGTGTTCTTTAAAGAAAACAGAGGAGTCTGCAAGTGGCTTGCTAATCCACTGTGGAATGGCTCATAGTCTGTGGTTTGGTTTACTCATTTGCAGTCTCTTGGATGGCATGAGTTTGCAAAGGACTCTTTCTTTAGTTAGTGATATAGTTATCAATGAGTGAAGGAAAATTTGTAGGTCTGCACTGTGTTTTTTTGGTGCTTATGTTAGAATTGGAATTGAAGAAACTTTGATGGTCTGGAGCAGTCAGAGCTAAACCTGAAAAATTCTTCTTAATTCATTGTTTGTTTGGTTGCTGGATTAGTTGGATAAAAGGAATTTGTTCTCTCTAGATTTCATTGAGAAGTTATGGTGTTCCTGGTTTTATCATTTGCTTTGATTATTTGGTATTCCTTGTATGCCTCCTGTTTTCTGGTGTTATGCCCCTTTCTTTGGTACTTTTTGACATATTTTCTGTATATTTATCAAACAAATAAATAAATAAAAATAAAAAAGAAAGGAAATTATAGCATGTGTTTGTGTTCAATACTGCCAATATCAAGATGACAGGTAAGTGGTTTTGGTGTTCAGAAACAGTGTCTAGAATTGAGGATGTTTGTGTATCTAAGAGAGGAAAAAAAGGAAATATGTAAGCTAGGAGCTCCCAGGATTTGATTTTTTTATGATACTTCCTATGAAGCTAGTGGATGATTGTTAAAATTCATAGCTTGTGTATTTTATTGGCCAGCCTTTTCCTCCAAATTCATCTACAATCTGGGGCTCATGGTGCCTTAAAAAAGGTGTAATAATTGCATTTGTTTGAATTCAACCAAATAGGAAGACAACTATGTCATGTGGAAGCCTCTTTATGCCTTTTATGGAAGATATATTCATATTTGATCAGTGTTATAAATATTTCTTATCGCAGGTCCAAAAGATGTAAAAGACTTGTTTTCCACTTTAACTTATGTGCATTAATTATAAAAACCTGGCTGTTCATCAAATATATTGATTTACAATTTGATGGCTATTTACTGACTGACATTTCCATTATGATCAACCAGATATATTATCAACAGTTTCTCAATTTATATAGTGATTATGAGATTGAAGGTGATTAAAATCTCTAGTTAGGAATTATTTTCTAAGTGAAGGAATTGATGGGACAATTCTTATTCTAATATAACAATCTAATGCAATATGATAAGTCTTGTATATAATGGTGCTGCTAACTGAGATATGTTAGCATTTGGGTTTCCTGTAACATTTACATAGATAGCAGATGAAATGTTATCATCTAGGTACCTTAACAGCCTTGGTGCTTGAAATAGCATTTAACCCTAAGTTAGTTCTTACTCATGATTACTGTAACTTGGAAATTAGGGGTTCATGAGATGGGATAGGATGCAGCTATTATTGTGGTTGGTTGATGTAACTTTCTAATGTTCTCAACATGTTTCTATCTGTAGTTTTGTTGCCTATTTGTTTTAATTTATCTGGGTTTGTTTTTATTTATCTGTTTTATTGTTTCTTTAATTTATTCTATATCTTTTTTTTTTTTTTCCTTCTAAATGTGTTTTATTTAGGTAACGCATCCTAGCATCAAAGAGAGAACAGAAGTGTCAATTGTTTCTCCAAAATTATTGAGTTTGAAACGATCCAGATCAGGTAAATTTGTAGCAATCCCTCCCCTGGTGTCCTACTTATGTAATAGCTAAAATAAAAGAGCATTGACCTACTTGTTTTTCATCCTCTCATGCATTTATTTTCTGTATGTTTTTTAATTGTAACCTATCTTTGGCGAACTCCTCAATAGTGTTATTATTTTACTTCACAATTAATTTGTTGCTACAAATTATACTCGTTATTGGTTAAATTAATGTCCCCTGTGGGGGCTGGGGTGGTGGAAGAAGATGGTAGTTCTGAAAGGAAGAAGTTATTGTATTACATTTTGCATCACATTTGGATGTTTTCATTTTGTTTATTATATTGCTTGTACTGAGTCTAATATATTACAAATTATTAGTTGTTAATTGAAATTGTACCAATTCATTTAACAGAAAATGAGTATAACACGACAAGAAGGATTAAATATTGTTAAGAAAAAAATAACAACAGACCAAGACATGGATAAGGATAACCAAAGCAAAAGTAACAAACTCAAGTGAAAAAAATCCCCCACAAAAGGGTTTAAATAAGAAGCTATTCCCATAGCCAAAAGTATGATATTTCATGTAGGATCAATTTTGAACTTCTGCCAAAAAAGATAGTAGAAAATCTAAATGATATAATTTCTTGAAATCTTCTAAGCATGAACCTTTTGCCTTACTATGCTATGAAATTTGGTAATGAATGATTTTATCTCCATGGGATGTTTGGATACACCCTTTATAAACCAAAAAATGTTCTTTCCTCTTCTATGTATGCTCATCTGTTGCTTTCCACATTTGTGTTAGCTTTTCTGTTTATCAAGTTTAATTTTTTGTAGGAAGACTACTTTTACCTTCCCTAGATTTCTGGCGCAACCAAAAGGCAGTTTATGATGCGGTTCGTGATATCTTCTTGCCTCATACATGGTTTCTTATCTTGACTTTTATATCTGTTCAGCAGACACATGAATGCATCTCTTAAACTGTTTACACACACACACATGTTTGGGGTGGGGTGCATGGTGAGTTGTGGGTTTGGTTTGGGTGTGGTGTAGTGTTTGTTGGTTTTGTCCATAAAATTTTCTGCCCGATGATCCTAATTGTTTTAATTTTCCCTTATTGAAATCTACTAGATAATTTTCTTTCATTTTCCTCGTCTTTCTATTTTAGCTTAGTGCCAAATGCACATTATCTTCCTTTAGTACTTTCCCTTTTTTTGCTTGACTATGTAAGGGAACGTGTTTCATCCCACTAAAAATAAAGTTTTGAAAACTGTAGTGTTGAATCAAAGTGCTAAAAGATTAGGTAGTGTATTGTAGAAGTGAATTATTGGTTTCAATTTAAATTTAGATGTTGAATATAATTAGATTCATTACAGATTTGTCAACATGCCATTACTAAAGTGTTTGTGGCTAACCACATGTTGGATTATACAACATATAGGAACATTGGTCTTTTGTAGGCTATTGAAGAATATTGTATACAAACTCAAATGTTTCCCTATAGTTAAAAAATTGGAAATGCAAATCTGTCGATATGAGCTTTCCTTTTGGTCTAACATTTGACATATTAATGTGACATGCCTTTTTGTTGTTTACAGATTCTAAAAAGCTCATGATAGAATTTATTTATTTTGCATTCGACCTAACACTTTTGTGTCTTTGGTTCTTTAAATAAAAACTCATTTTCAATAAATTAAAATATTTTCATAAACAAAATGGAAAAGTAGAAAGAAATCAGGATTGACATAATTTCTTTGTGATTAAAATTCATTGCAAAAGAATTCTAAACTAAATAGGAATTTGGCATAAAAAAGAGAGGGTAACAGATCTGGTCAAAAGTCATTAATTTTTAAAAACCCTCAAGGTGTTATGCTTTAAGGGTTCAGTTAGGTGTCTTTGACTTAATATTTTAGGTAATCTTTTAGTAGAATCTACCTTTTAAGTGCTACATCATTTACATTTTGAAACACATGTAATTTTGCTTGATGTGTTTGGTCTCTGAATTACTTAATATTCTTATCAAACATCCCTTTAGTGTTTCCGTATGTAATCATCTGGAATATGAGCCCTCCAAATTTACTTGTACTTATACTTCAACTCTATTAGTTATCCAGCATTAGAAAATGCATGATTCAGTTATGTTTCTGTTTTTTTTATGCAAGAATGAGAACATTATGATTTTGTTCATTTTCAGGATCGGAGAATTACTGGAATTCAGGAAGTCCTGCATGTGGTAGAACCATCTAGAGGTTTGTGTAGTTAACACACTTATGATTGAAATCTGGTACTTCTGTTGTCACTTAGAAAGAAAACTAAGATGAATGTCTTACAATGGTAGTAATGTAGAAATGAACACAATGCTGAAAACTGTAAAAAAAAAAAATGAGATGTTAAGTAGGTACACCTGGATTTTAATTGCAGTGATGATGGGTCCCAATTCATGAATGTTTTACATCCCTAGAAGTTACAAGGCTCAATAAAGAAAAACAAACAACAAAATACCTATTCTGCTATGCATGAATTATGTATTGAATCACCACTTGTCCATGTAATAATTTATCATATTATTTGGAGGCACTGTCTCCCTTGATCCACTATTTTGCCCTTGAAGCCATATTTTTGTTAAAAGCATGAGATTCTAGCTCTCCTTCTACAGTTGGTTTATCTCTTTGATTGACAATTGTTATTTATCCAGATTGCTAGTTATTTTTATTGAAGGTATAATGCTTCTAACTTATTTTTCTGGCTATATTAGATCAAAAAACCGTCATTTGGCTCTGTTTTGATCTCTATGGTTCTCTTGTTTTTCTTTTCTATATTTCTTTTTAGAAATAAAATTTTCTGCTACTATTTATTTATTTATTTATCTTTTCTCTCTTTGGATAGTTCTTAAGCCTTTTATCTATAGTTATTGATTTGGTCATTGGAAGCTTGCTAAAACAGTAAGACATCATAGTTGTTAGCAATTCTGTTGTGGTACAATTTAGGAATTATTATTGGATTGGTTAGAAACTAGACACTCAGGCATTTTATGGATATTGGTCATTTTTTTTTCTCTCATTTGTAAACAAATAACTATGAAGTTAATCCTCTTTAACTGATACTTTCTCTTCTAGTTGTTGCTGGATAGAGATTGTTATTGAGACTTGAGAGCTTTAATCTTAATTGATGGAGATTTTAATAAAAATTCCCTTTGCATTTTAGAGTATCTTTTGACGTTGTTGGGATGTGGAAACTTGCTAACTTGTGAAACAATAAACAGAGAACATTTAACTTAGCTCACCAAAGCTTTAATTCTGACTACTTAGGGTTGGATACATGGCTTCTTTTTCACATTTCATCTTTATCTATGAAGAATTTGTTCAGAAGTTTGGGATTTTGTATTTAAACTGTAGGAATATCATTGGTTTGGTTAAAGATATCTTTCTAGGAAAATATTTGTGTGTTTTTATATAATTAACTTTTCTTTCTTGTCTTTTCTAGAAGAGAAGAAAGTATATGGGGGTGGGGTAGTGTTATGATTGGAAATTTTTTGTTTTCACTCTCTTTGTCTATCTTCTTGTTGTTGTACTATGAAAGTTTGAAGTTTAGTTATATAATTTTACAGCAACCAATGAATGGAAGGATTTTATGTTATCATTTTTTTTCTGATGGCAAAGTTTAAAAAGATCTTGTGGAAATATATTTAATCTCTTGGATGGATATTGATTCTTTATTTTATCCTGTACTTGAAATAATATATGCTGATTATTTTCTCATAATAAATTTGTGCTTTAATTTTTTTTTTTTTTTAGGATGAGTGGTGTTGGGAGGAAGTATATGGTGGGGATGAGTGGTGTATGAAGATCTAATTCTCTTTGTTTTGTTTATTATCTCACTAAAAGGTACAAGAAAACTTTGTACTTCTATGAGTCCTGGCATTTGACTCCCAATATTTTTTACACCTGATTTTGCTACTCAAAGAGTGATATTTTAATGCTGTTCCAAGATGTAGAAGATGGACACGGACTTCTGTCTTTGATCATTATTAAAGTTATGGAATATTTTTATTAACTAAAATTGTCCTAGGATCAGAAAAAAAAAAATACAATGAGATATAAAAGGTTAATTTTGCATTCATAGGTAAGAAAATTATATTTAACGCACTAGAAAAGAGTGAATCCAATACATGGGAGAATGAAAGAAGTAAAATGTAAGTTAACTCAATAATATATATGTTTATATATATATGACAAACACCAAGGGTCCATTTTGTAACCGTTCTCGAAAATAAAATTGTTTTCTATATTAAAGAACACTTTTGGCAAACTTTTGACTGAAAACGGTGTTTCCATAAATTATTCTACAAACATATTGATTTTTAGAATAATTGAGGTGTTTTCAATTGTTTTTTGTTGCATTTTCTACTGTTCACCAATCCTATATAGAATATCACATGCCTGCACTATCTATTAGTAAATACAGCTTTAAGTTCATATTGGATACTTACCACAATATGTTGTAGAGACTATATTATATCTGCATAAACTTTATGAATTAATTCAACTAGTCTTTGATCTAGCTACTTCACTGGTACTGCTATATGAATCCTTCGTTGCCAACCAACTTCATGTTTGAATCAACCCTTCACTGTCATGTTGTTTCTGGCCACCTCTACTCGCATGCTTAATGGTCAATAGTTGAACATAATATTTTGAGTGATAGAATCTGCATAGTCAGGGTATATGCTGTAATTTGATTAAGATTTTTTTATATTAGCTTCCAGATTCTTTCTTGCTGGTTCTTGCTTCTTAAAAGTTGTCTTCAATGCTTATTTTGGCCTCCCTTTTCATAGCCCTTGAAACCTGGTTGGCGTAGCAAAGTGTTGGGGTGGGATCGTTGTAGGTTTCCATTTTAATTTTCAGGAGAGGGCAAAAATGTTACCTATATAAAATGTTTGTTTTGTTGTCATATTTATTTCCAAACATAAGTGACTTTAACTTCTTCTTGTTCAAACATACCAGAAAAGCCCTATGTTATTTACAATAAACATTAATCCTTCTTAGTTTATTCATTATGTATTATATCTAAGCTTTTACATTCCTCTCCTGTCCCTTTTTCTCTTCCCATTCTCAGCTTCTCCTTGTTGGACTACATATATATACGGACTTTTTGAAGAAACCAACTTTGTAGCATTCATAGATTACTTGGGCACTGTTTTTAAGGTATTCTCTTTTTCCTATGCTCCTTCTTCTTTCTTCTCTGTGTGTCTGTCTCCGTCTCTCTCTCATTTTCTTGCGAGAACACCATGCAAATGTAGGGAAAACCCATAATTATTGTGATGTTTCTGCAATCAACTTTTCTTCCTAACTGTGCAACTATTATCATCTGTTAAGTTCACTAAGACAGTAACTTATTTCTTTATAGTCAGCCCCATTAATCACTCACTGTTTACAACATATTTTTGCTTTGTCTTTGTTTACCAAAATTGCTTTCAATTTCTTACCTTGAAAGGATGAGGTGATTGAATATTAACTCTATGAATGAATTTGATGCATTATACAAATTGATTTCGAAAAAAACTATAATATGGGATTTATTGAGATCTTTGTGAAGATACGATGGACTTTTCACTTTCGAATCAAGGTCCATGTATAAACACATTAGGCCTAGGTATACATCTACAAAGTTAAGATAGAAAGTTATGTACATGAGAGTAAGAGTGAGAGTCATAAACTAATTGCATCAAAATAATGTCCTTCTTCGATATGTGCGATCATTTAACTATTAATGGCTTGTCCCTGGTAAAAGGTTCTTTTCGATAACTGTTATAAGATGTAA
>JAJJMF010030901.1:39084-55058 GCA_022058775.1 Vitis hybrid cultivar
GGCATTCAAGTGATGGACATTTTGAGCAACTCTTTGTTGCTCATTCGCTATCTATCTAAGGGTTTGCAATGGGGTGTCAACCAATCATAGCTATTGACTCCGCCCATATGAGTGGGCCATATAGGGGTGCGTTATTTTCGGCGACTGCATACAATGCTAATGACGCCATGTTCCCCTTAGCCTTTGGCGTGATGAGCTCAGAAAATTATGATGATTGGTCTTGGTTTTTGCAAAATTTGAAGAAGCTTGTTGGAGATAAGGAAGTCGTTATTATCTCGGATAGACATCCCACTCTCCTTTGTAGTGTTCCTGAAGTGTTTGGGCTTGAAAACCATGCCTACTGTTACCGTCACTTGAAGAAAAATTTCAGCTTTTTCTTAAGCAAACATAACACAAGAGGGAACAAAGGTAAAGAAAATGCACTCCAATTCCTTGATAGTATTGCCTATGCAAGGTTAGAGCACGATTACAATGTTTCCATGTTTGAACTACGGAAATACAATGACATTTTGGCCAAATGGGTTGAAGAAAATGAACCCAAACATTGGGCTATGTCCAAATTCCCAAAACAAAGATGGGATAAAATGACCACAAACCTTGCCGAGTCGTTTAATGCTTGGCTAAGGAATGAAAGACATCACTCCATTTGTACATTTCTAAAGGAGCATATGGCTAAGTTAGGTTCTATGCTTGTCAAACATAAAGAGGAATCAAACAATTGGAAGGTATGCATAGGGCTAAAAATTAAAGAAAAAGTGCAGCAGAAAATTGCCAAGGGTGAGGTGTATCCGGTCACTCCTTTCATGAATGGAATATTTGGGGTTTTTATCGGAACCACCTTCTTGAATGTGGACATTATGAAGCGTACTTGCACATGTAGGGGTTGGGAAATGTTGGGCATCCCTTGTGAACATGCGGCAGCCGTTATTCTTTCCATCGGTCAGAATGTTGTTGATTTTGTTCAAGATTGGTACAAATTCCCAATGCAAGAGCTGATTTACTCGGGCTCTTTCTCCGATATAGAGACCTATGACATGCCAATGGTCGCTAATGATGGTTTGGTTCGATCTATCACCGGTGAAGTTTTCCTCTCTCTTAACCCTCCCCATACTAAGCGGCCTCCCGACAGACCAAGAAATAAGCGCATTGAGTCCCAATTTCAAGATAAACGGACTGTCTCTTGCTCAAGATGTCATACTTCCGGGCACAATAGGAAAACGTGCAAGAACCCTTTGTCTTAAGTGCAATGCTGTCACATTCTTCCATGACTGAAACTTTGTGTTTTTTGTATATCCATTACATGTTTTGAACACTTTTCTAAAGGTTGTTACCAACCAAGAACACATATGTAACACTTATCATTGGTGTGTTGTAATGGGTAATATTACATCAAGATTGTTATCATAATTCCTTTTGCTTCATTTCTTAGTAGGCTAATCTTGTTGAAAACCATATAGTGGTGTACTTTTTTATTCCAATTTAAGGTATATTGTAAATATCAAGCTCCCATTTATTAAGAACTGTGTTGTACAATACTTGAACAAATGTTATTGTTGTACTAAACAAGTTTATACAAGTTGTAAATCAAAATCCATCATTCACAGACATAGGGACAACTATTTTATGTAAACTTTATGAATTCTCTTTGACCTCTGAACTCATTTTTATTCTATTTGAGATCAATTCTGATCAACTGATACAACTGCAACACTATACATGTGGCTTTTTAAGATTGTTATGCTGTTAATGAGGAATACATATATAAAACTGCTCATTTCATTGTGCAGATGCAGCATCTACCCCTTATATTGCTATTGTCACGGTGATGCTCCATTCACAATCTCTTGGTGCATAATTTTCCCCAACTACTAGTCTACACTGTTGCTGAAAATACTCAAGGAAAAGAAGCACTTCATTTATTAAACACATGGATAGCAGACAAAGGAAACGGAGAAGCCATGTTCCATCAAGATCTGAAGCGGTAAAATATTTGACAACCCTTTAACCTACTTTTAAAACTATTGCCCTTGAGGCTTAACTCTGGAATTGCGACATATTTTTAATATATTTTCCTTCTTTCATGTTGTAGGTTAAGTTACCAAAATCCCGCTGCTCGGGAAAGAAATTCCTATCAATCATGGATACCAATGGATAAGAAAAATGCCATCAGTGATATGGGATTTAGGGGCTTGCTACAGCTTGGTTGTAAAGAATTGCGTTATGAGCTAATAACGTGGATAGTGGCCAATTACGACATTGGCTACCACCGCTTATGCATGGAAACAAAAGTTGTTGTCCCAGTCACGCCCAAAGATGTTAGAGATGTGCTGGGCATCCCGGACAATGGCGTTGACGTTCTCATCTACAATAGGCGTGGCACACCCAACCGCACATATGACATCAAAATATTGGAAGCTAATTTGTGTGATCTACCAGTTGGCGAAGAATTCATGAAATCCTTCCTCATTTTCGCCTATGCCACTATCCTTGCCCCCAACTCAAAACAATAAGGTATGCATGACTTGTGAGACATGGTTTGGGATAGTGAAGTGGGGGTGCGCAAAAATTGGGACAAGTTTGTTCTCCAATATGTCGAGGATGGGATAAGGGACTATCATACAAGTCACCCGACATACATTAGAGGTTGTGTCTTGTTTCTTCAGGTATTCGTTTCTCAACCTCTCCACATTAATGTCATATGTGTCTACCAAAATAATTTATTCTTTTGTTGATATTGTAATAGCTTCTCTAACCAACTTATATTTGATTCCCACTTCACAGCTTTTCTATATCAGCAAGTTCTATATGACAGCTTTCCAAGTTGAAGTCCGCAGTCCACTTTCGGCTGCATGGACAGATGAGCAAGTTAAGAGGCGCTTGGCTACCGAAATACACACCTATGGCAATTATGGCCATGTCCAGGTATGTTAAAATTCAGCAACTCCATAAACGTAGTTGGGTGTTATCATTAATTTATGTTTCAAAGTAATCATCAATGTTTGTTTGATGTATGGGCAGGTCATACAGGGAAGCAAACCTTCTGCACATAATGATGGACATCCATACGAGGCGGGTTGCTCACACTCTGATGACCCAACTGAGGTACGCCATGGCACTACGACTTTATTACTTCACAAACAAACTTGAGCACCATCCTCATTCTAGTTGATCGTACTATTTGATATTCCTTCTCCCTAACACTAGACCATTGAAGCACAGCTGAGTCGGAATTCCGAACATCTTATGAGCCTCGCTTCATCTGTGGCACAAGACATTGCCATACTACGCGCAAGGTCTAGTGGAGGACAAAGTGGGTGTGCACTCACCCCACCACAAGAAGCTGTGAATGTAGAAAGAAAGAAAACGAGGAAAGCACCGGTGTGCATCCTTGTAGTGATGAAATGATGAGAAAAGGATCTGGTGCCGCAAGCACTCATTCTGGCGAGCAAAGAGTCACCAATGCAGTAGTAGATGATGGCCCATGTATTGACCACGACACATTCCCACCTTCACAAAAGAGTGCTGAATTGCAATCACTTAAAGGGGTGCAAATTGGTGTTCAAGAAGGCTGTGGCAGCAAAGAGCCTTCTCTTACCCCTAGGCGGAGAGTTAAACACACAGCGAAAAGGCTTGTCAAGCCAACCGCCATTTGCAAATCCCCTTTTGTCTCACAATGTGTTCAACTATTTCTTAAAATCAGCCAACAAGAAAGGTTGGTTGCAGATTATGCGTTGTCAGAAGACAGTGAGCCAAGGTACTTCACATGAATTCACCATTTATTGTTAAAGTTGACATTATTGTTAATGTTTATGGCTATTGACTTAACACATTTTTGACATTGCAGCGAGATCTTGTGCGATATGCATGACACATATATAACATGAGATGAGCTTTCTTCGCTCAATAGAGGCCGTTGGGTAAATAGTGCAGTATGTCTCAAAGATTTCTATTCTACCTTGGTCGTTATATAAGATACACATTATTATGTTTTATGGTCATTTACATGTGTACATTTTCAGATTATCGGACTGGTCTGCCGAATGATGAATGCAGAACAAGCTATACCATCGCGCGCACACTATTTCGACCCATCATTCTCCGTGAGGCCTTAATCATAATTCTTTAATGCGTTTCTCTATTATTTTAAATTGGAGACTATGTGGTGAGCTGTAAGAACAAATGGACAGGTGGTGCTAGCCAGCCTTACGCCAAATGCCAAAAAACATGAAATCAAAGAGCGGTGTCGGATGTTCCTTCATGTTGAATTTGTGGGTCATGATTTCTCAAGTTGTGATATGGGACGTCAAACCTAGTACAATGGCATCATGGTAAAAGTCTTTGTTTCATTTAATTATCATATTATAGTGCCCTACTAACCTATTAATGGCAATGTCATCAATATGTGTGTAGCTATTTTTTCCCGTCTGCGACAACAACCATTGGCACGTGCACGTGGTCAATATTCCAGCTTCAAGGGTCGAAATCTTATCTTCGTTGCCTTTAAGAAGGGGTAACGGGATAAGTGTCGTATCGAGACGCTTGTCTGATGCAATTGATTAAGCATTCCATGCTCATGGCATGCTCAGGCGATTGGAGGTCTCAAAATTCCAGCATGTGCAACCCCAAATTGTGCAACAACTAAATGGGTAGATTACTTTAACCGTTATTATTTTACGTATCATTAAATATGCGGTACTGATGTATTTGTCTTTTATGCTTGATGTATGCATATGATTGGTGTAATGCAAATGGTGGTGTAGATATGATTGTGGCATGTTCGCAATCAAGTACATGGAACATTGGAACGGGGCGACACTAGCACATTCAATCGCGGAGGTAAATGCAACCAAGACTTTAGAAATTGGTTTATTTGGATTTTTACCAAACCAGCCTATGATTTTGGTGTGTGTTGTGTAAGACAAGATGCATCTATATCGACTGAGGTTGGTTGTTACTTTGGTTACTAATGCGACAAACAATGCTAGAGATAAGGTCTTGAAGGCATGTCGAATTTGATTAATAGAGGCCACCTTGGACAGGCAAGGTCAATGATAGAACCGTACTTGCATGAGAGTGGGGCTGGTAGTGTCGGCAGTGCATAATCAGAAGCTGACGCCCTCTATTTTTTTCTCTATTGTTTGTTTCTCTTGAAAATTTATATTTGAGGGAATCACCTTTCCAATAAAAAATACTCAGGCATAAAAGTAGACTTTTTCCTAGAATCACAATTAAATACATATGAACTAAGCCAATAAATTAGTGTCCTTGCGAGTTTTGATAAGAGAAGACACACAATAGAATGAATACCCTGTGAAGTATTTTATTTATTAATATTTTTTTTCTGTGATAAGTACCTTGTCAAGTGATTTTGATAGTTATTACTAAAAACTTTATACCAGAATTATATCTGCTGAAAAATATAGAGGCTTATTGTTTGAATATTTGAGCATGTAGGCTTTATCAGTGGAAATTTAATGGTGCAGAATCTGGAGGTGGTTCGTAAGCTGGGAAAGTACTGAAAAAAGAAGAACAAGAAAATACCAAGGTTCTCCTCATTAATGCGATCTCACTTGCACATGCCAGTTGTAAGTTCTCATTTCTTGGATGGTTTGGATCTGTATGTTAAAGTTGTTAGTATCATGTGAAAAAGCTACCATCATACTATTGACTTCCTTTTTTGTTGTGTTATGAATTTCATTAGGTGCTTCTGTTTTTTGCTACTTTCAACGATACAAATAAAAATTACGTTATTATTATTATTATTTTTTCTTAATTGCAGGCGACAATTGGAAAACAAGATGGTTGACAACCATAAAGACATGAGCAATGTTACAATTCGGAATCGTGGCTGCTAGAGAAAGGGATGTGATCATAAGACATTCTCATCATGACTCAGACTTTATAATATAACTGTTCCTATTTTGATTTTTTTTTGTAAATGTAGGCATGCCAAAGACCGAAGCCCTCTAAAAACTATATAGATACATCATAGCTATTTTTTGGTTTACCATTTTTACTTTGGGCACCCATTGCATACTTCCGATATATTTGGGTTGTGACCCCCTTTCTGTTAGGTGTTTTTAGATTAATTTACCACTGACTATAAAAAATACATTGGTATATGAAATTTTCGTTGAGCTAAAGAGGTTACTCCATGACCTCTTTGCAGGTGCGTAGTTCTAAGAGAGCCATGAAATATGAGAAACTATTGGCTAGGTTGAAGAAATGGATTTCTATTCTGCCTACTATTTGGCCAAGCTAATTCTGCTATATGAGAAGTGAAACTGAAATTTTTAAGTAAGATATGGTGAATTCTATTTCGTGTCATCATCATGAATAACACCTATTGAATATCTACATACTGCTGATATTGAATCTATAATGGACAGTATCTCTTGGATTCTTTGAAGATGTCTACAGACTGGTCCATCTTATGCCAAATCCATCCCACTGTGAGCCTATTATATGCTTCTCTTGACAGTTCTAAAATCGTCTTTTAGAAGTCTAATGTTAATGGATTTGCTTTAGTCCTGGAAGTAGTAGTTGGTTAACTAGTGAAACTTGCACATGCTATGCCTAGAAACATCTTTTTGAAGTTTTGTTTGATATTCCATCACTTGTGGCTCAGTTTTGATGTCTCTTCCTCACTTGAAAGGCAAATAGTGATTGCAACCTTGTATGCTAGGACTAAAATTTTGTTCCTTCATTTCATTCAGTTTGTCCCCAATAATAAACTCGGTCGAGCAGAACATAGAAAGCCAGCTGAAGACAAGGCACCCAGAATTGGTTGAATGGTTTAGAATGGTGGAACTGCCACGTATAGCGAGATTTTTCATTCCATTGTTGAAGAAGTGGTCTATGGAATATGTTGGAAGGTTAGCTCACAGAATTCTCAGCTTTTAGTATAACATTGTTGAATCTTGGACAAATTCCCACTGCTTTTATAGGTTTATTTTTTCATAAAACACAATAATTTTCAGTGGTGTTGCAGGGATTATTCTGGCTATGAGTTGCTGTGTGGTAGTAGGAAAATTGGGTTCTGGCCATATTTCCTGCCCCTTGTTTATACCGTCTATTGAGGACGCATTAATAGAGCTCATGAATTGGGCACACAGTCTTGTTTCAGTGGATAAATTGCACCAGTTAGCCACTAAGGTAGGTTTTGAACAGGAGTTCCTGTATAATTTTGGTACAAAGATTCTGCATAGCCAGAAAAGTGAAGATGTAGAATTTTGGATTGGTTTGGCTCAGAAAAAACTCGCTAAAGCAATTCGCAGAGAAAGTGTATTTTCAGGCCTTCAGACTTTTCAACACAAGGTCAGTTTAGTGATTCATGTAATAACCTCCTGGCCTTTGTCATGGACACTCTTGGGCAATCCCTAGATAATTTCATTTTCAATTTACTGAACCATAAGAGTTTGTTCTGAAGGATTCCATCAAAGCTAAGTGTTCAAGTTCTACAGAAGCAAACATATAGTTATCATCCCAAATGTCGATCCCTCATTCGGAATTGTGAATATTTGAATGCTAAGGGAAGTATTTCTTATGTTCTAAGCCCTGGTCTTACCTTTCTCTATTAATGGTTGACAGGTTCAAGAGAGTAATTGTCTGGCTACTCTAGGAATTTTTGCATTTCTGGGAAGAAAAACAAGATTATTTTTGTTTGGAATGGGAATAAAGGATCTTGATGAGCAGGTTAAGGACTTCCTCAGGTACATCACTCTGCATTTTTTTTCTATAACCGTTTTAAACTTCTCAACTTTTTCCTTAGACTCCAGTAGGTTCAATGCTTTGATTTCAGTTACTTGGAGTGTGGTAGCCTTTTCATTTACCCCAAGTTTTCTTCACTCTCTGTGTATCAACTTTTCATGGAGGTCAGTTATTTAGCCAGGATCATATGGCTGGAAATAACTGCCACAACTGTAGTCTAATTACATACCATAATCATCAGTTATCCGTGAATAAAAATTTTCAAATCATTTGACATGGATTAGAACTTAAGAAATGTTATAAAGCATTTGGTCTTCATCTGGAGAGGTTAAGTCATGTTGATCACCATCCTTAACTTAAATCCTATTAAGCAAGAGTACATTTTCTTATAATTCCTGTTTAGAAAGTAGTTTTACTGATTGATTGAGAGTTTCTACTTTTGATTTCTAATATAAAGCACCCAAAATTTGTTAAATGCTGTGATTATGTGAAGACTTGTGGAGATTTGAGATTCAAAAAGCCGCTTTTGACTGGACATATTATCCTAGTCCAGCCAAATCATGTCTTTTTATTGAGAATTTTAGGATTTTCTAATATCGTACATCATTTTAAGCTTCATATAATATGATGTGCTATGAGAATTAAGAAAATGAGATATGCAATTCTACTACTCTTCTTCCTTTGGATACTTCACTCATTTTCAGTTTGTGTTGGTTTCTTGGAACATAAATATATTTTTACAGATTCCAACGAACCCTGCTGGTCTTATTGAATATAGGGCGCATCCTTTTTGGGTTCAGAAGTACTGTCCTTCTCATGAGCATGACAGAACACCTAGATGTTGTAGCTGTGAGAGAATGGAGGTCAGTCTAAATGATTTATTTATTCTTAAATCTAAAAATACGACCTGTTTATGATTCTTGAGGAGAATATAGATGACTAGGTAACATAAAAATTTTGTTAATATATGCAGCCACGGGACACAAGATATGTTGCCCTTAATGATGGTCGGAAGCTCTGCCTGGAGTGTCTGGACTCTGCAATCATGGATACCAATGAATGTCAACCCCTCTATCTTGATATACAAGAGTTTTATGAAGGTTTAAATATGAAAGTGCAGCAGCAAGTTCCATTACTCTTGGTCGAAAGACAAGCACTGAATGAAGCCATGGAATGAGAAAAGAGTGTAAGAGCAAATGTTATTAAAAATTTCATACCTGCTATGATATGCAGGGCACTTCTTCTTAGCAACAATTAGGACTGCATTTGACACAAAAACAATTAGGGGCTGGCACTCAACTCCAGAATCATGGATCCAATGAGTGTCGGCCCCTCATATCTTGTTCTACAAAACTTTACAAAGATTTAGACATGACAATGAAGCAGCAATTTTCATTGCTTTGGTTTGAGAGACAAGCACTGAATGAAGCCATGGAAAGGAGAACAGAACTTAAAGGCAAATGTTTTCAAACTGTCTTATAGCAGCTATGATATATGTGGAACTTTTCCTTGGAATGCTTATCCATACCTTTTTCCACTAGTGTTTGACACTTGTTTGGGCATTTACAGAAGAGTTCACCTTTATGTGCTTTGCAGCACAACAATTGAGTTAACCTTTATCAAAGTTTATCATTTCATTAGAAAGCAATAATTTCTTGTGTTTGAAGTGAACAAGTTTATTTGTTTCCTTATCCTTGACCAGGGCCACCATCACATGCCTGAGACTAGGGGACTGTGTCTTTCTGAAGAACAAACTGTCAGCACTGTAAGGATTTTATTTTAATTTTTTTGTTTGTGTCAACCTCCAACCACACTTTCCCCACTTTCCTGACAATGGAATGATGTGTGTTGCATGAAGATTTTGTATCTGTTGTTTGGAGATGGTATTTGATTTACCTTGAAAATTCTCAGATTTTGAGGCGTCCTAAGATTGGGACTGGAAACCGAGTCATGAATATGATAACAGAGCCTTGTAAACTAACATGTCATTGCGATGTGACCACAGTTCTCATTTTGTATGGCCTTCCTAGGTACTCTTCTATTATCTCGATTTGCTATTGTACTTGCTACTTATAATACATGAGGACTGTTGCCATGCACAAAAGAGAAGGAACAAAAAGGAGAAGACCATATTTAAAAAAAAAAAAAAAAAAAGGCCTGAAAGTCATCATTTCCTATAATTAATGTATAAATAACGTTTTACTGATTTACGAAACTACATTACACAAAGGAACTTTTGTTGTATAATAATTTGATTTGCTGTTAGGGGAAATTACATAGTATCATCAAGGTAGTTTTATCTCACTGAATTTTATTTTATTTTATTTTTAAATTTCATACTGTTTCTTCTTTTGCTTTCATCCATCAAACAAACCAACACAGTATTGAAGAAGCTGTTCTTGGGGAAATTAGATTGGAGAAAACAAAGGTGCCAACATCCCATTTCCTAAAACTATGCATAGTGTTTGCATTTGTACACAGTTTGAGATCAAGAAGTGAATGCAATATCACTCATCAGGCAAACAACACTGCTTCCTAAATATTTGCATATGGCTCATCTAAAATGTTGGCATCATTATTGTCCTAAGCATACCATGGAGATTTGTTGGATCTTGTATGCTAGATTTGCATGCTTTCCTGATGAGGATGGACATTAGTATTAGTTGAAATTAAATTAGGATTATTATTAGGTAAAATTAAATTAGGATTGGTATTTATTGGAGTTAAATTAGGACCAACGAATTAGGCTATATGAGCATTAGAATTAGAATCATAATAGGTTATTAGAATCCTAGTAGAATTTGGATTTCTTAGAGAAGCTAATATTCAAACTCCCTTTATAGGTAGTAGCTGATGAAATTGGATGGCTTGATTTTTATGCTGCATTTCCTTTCGGATTCAATCAAGAGAGAAGGAGGTCCAAACAGCATGCCATCCAAGCAAAGAAAGAGATTATTTTACATACTGTTTTTATACTTTGCTATGATGTTTTCTCTAGGTTTGCACATTTCAGCAGTTCAACTTAGCAGCCCTTAAATGCAGACTTGTTGGCATTCTTGCTCCAAAGGTAGTAAGCATAATCTCAATTTTAAATTTTCTTTCTTGGAGTTGCCATGATTGTTGATTTATTTTACTTTTTATATTTTTCTTCAATCAGAGCTTGCTTACTAGTTGTCTGGAAGACTACTGGGCTGCCTATGATAGATCAGGGTATGATAATGCTGATTTCTCAAGCAGTCAGCTGCAGAAGATTGCAGAAAGAAATGCCCTTGACCAAACACAATCCATTGGAACCAAAGACACTACAAGTTCATCTCTAACCTTGGATGCACAACAGAAGGTGACTGACATAATGGCAAGGAGAAATCCAGAAAAAATACCTCATTTTGGGAATAAACTGAGCAAGGTATGAGTCCTCAGTGGATAGATGAACCCAACAACAACTGTGAAACACCATTATGAAATTATTCTTTGTAAATAAGTGACTGCACTACACAATTTTAGGCAACAATTACAATAATTTGCTGCTGGCAGGCTAGCTGAAAAGTGGGGACAGAGACAAGAACCCTGGTGAAGGCAGGAAGGACAGCTGAATCAGAGGCTCTACAGTAAAATTTACTCAGGAAATCCAGCATGAAGTTGATATCTACAAGCTTTGTAAGTCCAATGATCATCTGACTCGATGATTGGTAAAAAAAAAACCATGTCAAAGTTCAGATGGTAATGCTTCAAATTGAACTGTGTTTAAGGATATATGGATGGGCACTTAGTTGCTTTTCATAGACATCATGGCTTCTCTGGAGCTTCTGCTAAAGCAAATGCGTGGCCGTAGGGTTACAGAAAAGGAAATAAAGAAGCTAAAACAAACACTAGCTGATATTGCTTCACTTATCCCAGTTACAATTCTAATGCTACTTCCTGTAATCACCTACTCATCAACTCTTTATTTTCCAATTTTTGATCTTTCATCATTGGCTGAAGTAGCAGTTGGCTTTCACTTTTCATATCCATGTTTGTGACTTTTGATCAAACAAAATGAATTATAATTGCCATAGAAGACAATTTATCTGGGCTTGCATCAACTGTCAAAATAATTATAAGAGAGGTGCTTTAAAATCCTTTTATCTTTTTTTGTGATCTAGGTATCTGTTGTAGGGCATGCAGCCATCTTAGCAGCTATAAAGCAGTACATGCCATCCTTGGTAATTCTTGTCACCCTTTCCCTCACATTTATGGTCTTATCCTTTCTTTCTGCTTATCCTGTTTCATTGATGATACTGGGTATTAGATCCCATCTCCATATTCCTCCTAGCGACTGGATGTTGTAAAACAACTGAAAAGAAGCAAGAAGGTGGAAGTTCAAACACTGAGCAACCAAGAGGATGCATCCTCTGCTAGCTCAAAAATAAATGGTTGATGCTAACGTGTTGTCTATTGATCACTTGAACATGACATGTATACATTTCTATGAACGTGTGGATGCTTACATATATTCATTGGTGATTATCAAATTTGTAGGGTCAGAGACAAATAATTCTACTATTCTGAAGTAGATTTTAATTAAACAAATAGTTGATTCTCCTGGACCATTGTTTTGGAGAGGCAACCATTAGCAAGATTCCAGAATGTCCAATAACTTGTATAGAACCCTCAGATGCCATGCAACAAACAGGGTATTGGGCACCATAGCATGCTCATTAGTTGACCTACATGATGTTGGATTTTTCAAGATCTTATCCCTTAGGTTCTGAAATAAAGGTCTTGATCATCTTCGAGTTTTTTTTTTTTGATAAGTTTGATTATCTCCAAGTTTTGAGTATACATATCCAAGATCGAAGAATACATCTTTGGCTTGGAAACTTCTAGGGCTTTGTATAATTTGATATGGTAGAGGTGGTATAGGTATAGCTTGAACACATTGAAGGTTAAGTGTGATGATAATGAATATATTACTAAATATGGTTGTAATAATTTCATCAATTTGTTGCAAGCTGGTTATAGTCTTAGCATACCCCTACACAATGTTTGATGGTTCTCTCTTTTTAAAATCTCTGCTATGCATTTATATGATCATGTTTATATGTTGTGTTCTAGTTGTTTGCATAGTCCATTGTGCCACATTTATGATTTTCATCAATGTATTGGGGAGAACTCTGGCCTACAGTAGAGAAAGATGAACCAGCTACTGTCAATTAGAGGAAATGAGGCATGAACCTTGATGGTTCTATTCAACTCAGCTCTATGAAAGTGGGATTAGCATTGATAATCAACAACTTGGAATAAACATCTTGTTCTATCTGACTGTCTGATCATAAATGAATTTGTTTGTTTTAGAATTAGCTCTGATCATACTTCAACACTTTCCACCTAACTTGTTATTTTGTGCTTATTTAATTTCATGGTTATGTTCCTACATTCCTCTTTAACAAATCCCATGTCTCTTATATTTCTCTTTTGTAGGAGCAGGACAAGAGAATTGAAGAACTGATAGCAGAGTTGGAAAATGCAAGTCAGAGGTGTGAGGCATATCGAGCCAGTCTGCTTGCTGTTTTGAAAGATATGGAGGAAGAGAAATTAAAGATAACAGTGAAAGTTCAGAACACAAGGCTGAATCTCAAAGGTTGAACTCAGAGAGATGGTGGGCGTGCCTTATCCGTCATCGCCTTCATCATGTATACTACAAAAATAGCAGAAACTAAAGAGTGTGAGTTGGGTTGGTTTACATTGTGATGGACTACCCATGATCTCTACATATTTTTCTTCAGTGACTAGAAGAGAGTATAATTTTTGTTTTTTTTTGTTGCCTTAGCCCTAGCACCATTGGTGTGATGTGTATTCGTTGTGAAGAATTCTAATAGGCTTGTATTGTTATTTCATTCTACTTCTTGTTCAGTTTTTCCTCTTCTACTCTCATGATCTGAAAGAAAAAGTTCAAAATCATTAATATGTGATATGTTATTAAGGCCATGTTTGCTTTTGGAAAATTGTGATAGAAAATGTGTAGAAAAGAAAATATAAATAAAAAGTAGAAAAAAGTGAAAAAAAAAAAATTATACTCAACAAATTATGTTTATATGGTTATTTAGACATTTGGTGACACATCATGGCCTTCTCCATGTGCATTTAGACATTTGATTTAAACCCAACTTAAATCCTTCTGAAGACCATACCAATGGCTTTACTAATGGAAAATGAAAAGTTGAAAAACTTTCAGAAAATTCAATCTACTTTGAAGGATCAAGAAAACAATCATGAAATAGTATAGCATTTTATTCTGACACAAGTGCATGTAAGGATTGAAGTTCTCTTCCAGTACACTGTATTTGCTTACATACTAGCACAAATCAATAAAGATAGTTTTATATTTGAAACTAAAAGTTTTCATGAGGCAACACATACAAACTAGCAATAGCAGTCGAGTTATGCAGCATATAATCCAAGTGTACAACCATTCTCATACATAGAGGATTTACATGTAATATGGGAGGTTACTAAGTTACTACAGAAGCATACAGAGACATTAAAACTTCTGCCTTCCCATTATGCTCAAAGCTGACTCAAGGTAAATAACTAAATGCATTCGGATAGTATTAAGACCCAGGACACAGATTTATTTGCCTTAATTGAAAGTTCATAGACTTTGATAGTGCAAAATTGTTACATTTTTCCTAAATCACAAATTACCAAGTTTGACAAGTGAAAGTACATGAAGCTGATAACATACTTCAGAAATAGTGTTTAAAATTCAAGCTCAGATAAACTATTATGGCAGAGATTATCAAATACAGTGGTTTTGCTTTTAAGTTGCTTAGATTAGTTTTGCATCAAGATTGTCCATATTAGATTGATTTGAAGTAAATAACAATTGATAGTTGAGACCTAAGTAGAAGTCAACCGATTGATAATGTCAAAATCATATCCAAACCTCCAAAGCAACAAGTTTAAACAGACCTGAGCTGCAAGAGTATGGAGAAAAGTCCAAGTAGCCCTTCCAAGCTCTACTCTAGTCACAGGATTAGCTGATTTTCCCTGAACAAAGAATTAATGAAAAAATTTAGCAAGAAAGCCAAGTCTTACAGAATACCACATGATAGAATAAATTCACCAAGTAGATGCAAATATGAATAGATATCGGTATTACAACACAAATCAGGCACTAAGAATCCTATATCTGGTATGTGTAGATGGTTTCACTGAATCATCAATTTTTACATGCCAAGTTCAATGTAGCATGATAGAAGTACCAAACCGAGAGAGATGGCATAAAATGGGGAAAACCCACATGAACCAACAAGCCAGTCACAAAAACCAAACATTGGACAAGGTAGTAGCTAAGGACCCTTAAGGTAGTACCAAAGGGATATTAAGGTAATACCTAAGGGCTCTTAAGGTAGTACCTAAGCTACAGTCCCAAAAAACCAAAGGTGAACCACTTGAACACACATGAGAACCACATAATGGCATGGTATAAGGGTCACAAAGGAAGACTCGAGGCTTGGGAGAAGTAGAGTTCAAGTTTAGCTACTAAGGTAATGCCTAAGGTCCCTTAAGGTAGTACCTAAGGGCCATTAAGGTAGTACCTAAGGGCTCTTAAGGTAGTACCTAAGGGCTCTTAAGGTAGTATCTAAGGAACAGTAGCAAAAAACCATTGGTGGACCACTTGAGGAGTTAAGAGAAGCATATAATGGCATGGTCTAAGGGTCAGAAAGGAAGACCCGAGGCTTGGGAGAGGTTGAGTTGAAGTCTAGCTAAGGTAGTACCTAGGGTCCCTTAAGGTAGTACCTAAAGGCCATTAAAGTAGTACCTAAGGAACAGTAGCAAAAAACCATTCGTGGACAACTTGAGGATTCAAGAGAAGCATATAATGGCATGGTCTAAGGGTGACAAAGGAAGACCCGAGGCTTGGGAAAGTTTGAGTTGAAGTTTAGCTAAGGTAGTACCTAGGGTCCCTTAAGGTAGTACCTGAAGGCCACTAAGGTAGTACCTAAAGGCCATTAAGGTAGTACCTAAGGAATAGTAGCAAAAAACCATTCGTGGACAGCTTGAGGACTCAAGAGAAGTATATAATGGCATGGTCTAAGGGTCAGAAAGGAAGACCCGAGGCTTGGGAGAGGTTGAGTTGAAGTCTAGCTAAGGTAGTACCTAGGGTCCCTTAAGGTAGTACCTAAAGGCCATTAAGGTAGTACCTAAGGAACAGTAGCAAAAAACCATTCGTGGACAACTTGAGGACTCAAGAGAAGCATATAATGGCATGGTCTAAGGGT
>JAJJMF010030901.1:63139-75451 GCA_022058775.1 Vitis hybrid cultivar
AAAAAAAAAAAAAAAAAAAAACAAATATAATTAAAATTAGTTAAAAATAATTTTAAAATTATTTAATTTTTGTAGAGAAAAAACAAGTGAAAAAGTTTGGACAAATATACAAAATTAATATATTAATTTAATTAATTTATTTATTTTATTATTTTTTCTTTTTTTTCTTTCCTTATTTGAATCATCAACTTTGGGAAAACTTTTTGTATAAGCAAAATGCATATCCCTTATCTTGGTTGAGAGGTTGAAACAAGTCCTGCATTCTTTGATTTGTGAGATAGACACTCATACATTTAAAGCTTAAATTTCATTTAATGTTCATGGCTTGTCATTTGAAGGTTTTTTTTCCCCCTTTTTAATCCATTTCTAATGGAAATAAAATGTGTGGAGTGGTAAAGTTTAACACTAGTTGTCAACACCACGCTAACTTAACACACTTTTTGTAGATTTGGTTAGAGTATAAACGAGTTTGAGTTAAATTCATGTTGACCTGTATAACATGTTTAATAAATAAGTAATTTTAAATTTGTTTTTAAATAAATAGATTAATTGAGTTATAAACATATTGATAGAAATATTAATCATATAAAAATATATAACTAGATTAATTTTAATTTAGTTTTTAAATAAATAGATTAATTGAGTTTTAAACATGTTGGTTGAAACATTAATCATGTAGAAATATATAAATAGATTAATTTTAAATTTGTTTTTAAATAAATAGATTTGGTTGGTGGAACTCAATTTGATAATTAAATAGGTTAAATGGATTAGACGATGTGTTATTTGTTTAATAATTAGGTAGTTTTTTTTGTTTAGGTTTTTAATATGATTATTATTCATATTGGGTTTGGGTTAAGTTATGTAGTATAAGACCTCGGCTTTGACACGATATCGACATGAACCATCAACATGAATTGCCACCTCTAGAAAATGCTAACATATATAGGTGTTTTTTTCCCATCCATTTAAATTTAATATTACTTTAAGAAAAATTTACAAACTAGACTAAGACAAGGTAAAAAATTTAAAGGCAATTTTCGTGACTTAGAATTTGATTTTTTTTTTCAAGCTTTTGAAATTTAATATTTTTCCAAAAAAATAAAGTAAACAAAAATATTTTTTCTAATTTGTTTAGTAATAAGCAAGGCCTCCTAAACAAGTTAAATAACTTTATAAAGTTTACATGATATATTTTCATTATATTTGGCTACTGGTTACATGGTGGAGATGATGAAATTGCAGATTTGATGGACATGATTTCTTGAGGAGATTCAAGGGGAAGAAGATAATGTACATAAGGGATTCAATCAGTCTAAACCAATGACAATTAATGGTCTGCTTTCTTCATGCTGTTGTTCCTGATCAATCCAGAATTTTCTAGAATGCAAATAACCCGTTTACTTCAGTCATTTTCCAGGCTAGTCAACTTTGTCACCCACCCACATACCCACTCTAAATTACAAAAATCTCCTCTATACTTTCACCTTTCATAAGGTTAATATAATAATCTCATAAGAAGCCATATTTATTTTTACAATCTTTTTATTTTTATTTTTATTCATTTATATATTTTCACTCCACATTTTTTAAAACTACATATCGAATGATGTTGTAGGATTATGACTTGTCGATTATGATATTTCACTCTCCATACTTAGTAGATATTGAAATCGAAGAAATTGGTCGAGTTTTGAAACTTGATTCACACCAACATGGTAACATTGTTATCATTAGTACATGGCTTTGGTGGTATGGTAGTGGACGTACCCAACTGTACGTATTATTCTGCACTTCTTTTTTATTATTCAATAGTTTTGAGATAAATGAAAAACTTATAATGGATAATAATAAATTAAATTGGAAATAGTGTTATTTGTACAACAATTATTTTCTTCTACCAGTGATTTCAATGAGCTAGCTGTATAACTCAGTTGTATGCATATTTCTGTATTTTTTTGGTTCTCCACATCCATGAATAATTAGTTTCTTATATTTTCCTACATATTTAACAACCAACTGGAATTACATCAATAAAGGGCTCAACTTTTCTGATAAGAAGACAGACAGGGGACTGCTGGCTGGGTTGGTTCCAGTCTCAGACCCCTTTCCAGAAGGGGACTTGCCTGAGGTGGAGTTGATTGTTGAGGACACCAGCAAGTTTGAGGATACAACTTCTTCAAATCCCAAGCCAACCCAAGATGATAACTCGGATTTGTACAAACTGAAGGTTTCTACATGGGGGGTTTTTCCTAGACCCGGCAACATCTCAAAAACAGTATGATATTTTCTGTTTCTACATTTTACTTGAGAAATTGATGCATCTTGGTTCATGTTGCTGATTTTATTTCTAGGATTAAGCTACTGATTGGAGGGGGTGGGGCCTGTTGGCGGATTTGGTTTAATATTGAGCCACTGATTGGATGAAATGAATACGACCAGGGTTGGAAACAAAATTGGACTGCCAAAGTTTCCAACTACAGAAGCAAACTAATCATCTAAATTGAGTGCAGCAAGCCCAAGTTAGTGCCAACACTTTGGGAAAAAAGATTGGAACTAGAGAAAGAAAAGAGAAGAATAAAGTAAAGAAACATCTGAAAGTTAGTCTCTGCTTGTCCCTTAGGAGGAGGCTTTAACCTTTTTCTTTGTAAATCGCTTTTATCAAAACTGTTCTGTCAGTAATACTAACCATAGTAGTTAATTCATATACAAGATCATGTATTATTTTCTGATATGGTGAGAAAGAAATGAGGCTTTTACCTTTTTCTTTGTAAATTGTTTTTATCAGAACTGTCCTGTCAGTAATACTAACCATATTAGTTAATTCATGTACGCGATCATGTATCATTTTCTGGTAAGGCAACAATGGAACTTAATCCATATATAACTAGGTTAAGAAAAGATACTAAGGCCAAAAGAGACAAACATCATCCATCAGCATCGATGCATCATATATATGTGGACAACGAAGACTATTTATTTTTGCGGTCCATGGATGTGAAAAAACATAACAAATTTTCAAACCTTGTAACAAATGTAACACATCACTTCTCTATCAATGTTAAAGATAAATAAGTAGAAGAATAAAAGGAAAAAAGAAAAGAATTGGTTGGAGAGTCTAAGATGGTGATATTGAAATTGCGAATGACAAAGCTGCTAAAGAAGCACACACTAGATAGTTACTTGCTACATACAAAACTAAGATTGGATTAAATATCGATCCAAAGCTAAAGTCTGAATGTGACCAGGTTTGAGTCAATCAAAGTACTACCTTCTTCACATAAAACTCAAAATTGAACTTTGCTTTTAACTTCTCCTACCATTCATCATGGATTAAACACAACATAGAAAATATTAGATAAAAGGTGCCTGTACCTAATCTTGGAAAAGATTTTTTTTTATTTTTCTACTCCGAGTTATAAATTTTTGCTGAGTCAATGTTCCAATCTAACAAAAAAAAAAGTAAAAAAAAAAAAGGAAAAAGGAAAAGCAAAGTCAACAGTTTGTGTGTTGTATGTCTGTTTGGCAGCATAACATAAGTGTTTCTATATGTAGGCATTGAAAGATGGTGACTCCTTGATGAATATTGGAAAACTCAAGGAAGCATTGCCTTATTATGAGAAAGTCATGGATAAGTTGGCATTTCAGGTATTTTCTGGAAGGAATGTAAACTGGCTGTTTATACAATTTGAGCTTCTTGCTATTAAAAAAAGAGACAATATGAAAATGCTTCAAGGGGTTTTCTACTTCTTTTCTGTGTTAAACTTTATCTTGGCCATGTAAACTTGTTTATTTGTCACTGCACCAGGAGCTGATACAATGTATCACTTCATGGGAACACCCAGTATAAAAGTTGCAAGTTTTTGTGATTCATGTCATGGAAGTGTGACTACAAAACCCAAGTGCTCTTATGTGTGACCAGATTAATTTTGGTAATTCAAAAAAACCAGGCTAATCCAACACCTGTATGTTTCATTCCAGTTGGACAATGAAAGCAGCAAACAGGTGGCCACGAGTGGCCAGTAGTTTCACTGTTATAACCATTGTTTTATTAAAAATCCCTGGTCCTTAAATCTACTTCCAGGAGCTTCAAATTTCTCTGCACCATTGCACCTAAGTAGTCTTTTCAGACTTTCTCCAATCGCCCCTAAGGTGGATTTAGTTAAGTTCACATTAGGTGTGTAGTACTCGATGGGGTTGTTATTATACAAATTTTTCTTTAGTGTAGAGAATAATTACACAAGATTTTTGTTCTTTTATTTATTTCATTTCATATGTTTGTTGTTTGTGTAGAGTGAACTTCATGGATTAGCTGCTTTGCAGTGGTCTATTTGTCTAGATTCACTCAGCAGGTATTTTTTTTTTCCTTGAATTAACAAGTCCATTGTTCTTTTACATAGAATTTGAAACAAGTAGATTGTCTTTTGATGAATGTAAGACTTTTGTTTTAGCTCCTGTTTATGATAAAGGCAATTTAGGATTTCGATTGATCAACTCATTTCTATCCTACGTAGGGGCTATGGTGAATCCTCTTGGCCAGTTACCAACATGCAGGTTCAAATGCTATCAAAAACATAATGGATTGATTCAATTTGAATGCCTGTACACCTTTTGTTTAGTACAACATATGGCCTCATTTTGTTTAGGATTGCAAATGAACTGAGCTGCTCATAAATTGCTCATGCCTGATGAGAAGTCTATGGGCATTATCAGGTATAGCTACTCATAAAGATCAACACAATATCTCTGGTTACTTGGAATACGAAAATTCTGACCACATTGACCCTTTTATTTCAACTAGATGACAGAATGAATTGTTTAGTTATCAACACTTTATCTTACATGTAATGTTAGAAAGACAAGATTCTTGTTCCAGATCAACCCTTTGGGCAACATTTGTCTAGATATGAGTGTTCTCATTTTCAGGGTCTAACAAGTAGGCAAGTTTGTGTTATGTGCTAGAATTGCATGGATTGAGATAAATTTGGAATGAAACAATTTCAAGCCATGTGTTTATGTGCTGTTTAGAGTTGGAGAAAGATATTGGGTCTAACTCATAGGAAAGGAAGAACAAATGTGACACTATTATGAACATTTGTTGTTCTAGATAATTTGGGAAGTTTGCAAATAATCATTGAATCATTGTCCTCATCTACAGTACTTAAGTAATTCATGAACATTTGATCCTGTCAAATTATTTTAGATTTCACATGTTGAATTGAGTCTGTTTTAGAATTGGGGCCTCTTAACTAGAAATTGAAAACTGCTAAGTAATATTAAATTTCTGTCGTCTGGTTATTGGAAGGATACGAAGTAGATGCAATGGTTGACAAGCCAGATGAGGCTCGAGTTATATATGAGAGGCTTCAGACTCACCCAAATGCCCTAGTGAGCAAGAAAGCCAGGCAGTTCATGTTCGAATTCCAGGTAACTAAGCAGGGACTGCACAAAATAATGTAGTGTCTGTTTGTATGGCCTCAGGGCTCAGGAGTCAAAGAGAAAATTTGAGATTATTCTCAGCAGGTGATGAACAGGTGAGCATAGATTGCGACTATTCCAGTTGTTTATATTTTTTTCTTTTTTTAATTGTTTTTATAAGTTGTCAAATGTATTAGTTTGAAAAATGATTAAAAATAAAGCACTACAAATAAAATTTAATTTTAAAAACATAAAAATAGGTGGCGAACATTTTAAGTTACCAACATACTTTTGTTTCATAAAACAATATAAATTTGATTGAAAAATATTTTTGAAAATAGTTTTTGAGAATTGTTTTTAAAAACTATTTTATAATATTTTATAGAATAAAAGTCTATTTTAGAATTTAAAATATTTTTAAAACATTTTTGAAAAATAAATTTTATTTGTAGTGTTTTATTTTTTAAACCATCTTTTAGAAAACAAGTGAAAATAATTAAATATGTTTTAAAAATACACACCACATTTTTTGTTTTCTAATTATTGTACATGTTTTCATGTTTTTTTTTTTGTCCTTAAAAACAAATTTTCTTTGGTTTTTTTTAAAACAACTTCCAAACGTAGGCAAAGTTACTTGTCTATATGTAATCTCTAAAATTCTAAGATCAAAATGGATGGGTGATAATTCATTCTCGCTAAAAATAAATAAATCATAGTATTATGGTATTTATGGTGTATATTAGATTTGAATTTTTAGTTTATATTGACAGGTGTTTTTAGGTCTTTCTACTAATAAGTATACGTTTCTTTATCATTTGATCCATGCAAAAAGATAAAAATAATATTTTTACACTTTTCAAAATACAATATAAAAAAGAAATTATTTTTCTTTTATAAAAATCTACATTAACTTCTCTTACCTTAAAGAAGCACTCAAAATCTTAACTCTGAAGAATTTCCTCTTCACCTAACATAATATCATATACAATATTGATTATTGCTTATTTATCCAAACATATAAATTTGAAAATCCTAAAAATATTTTATTTAGTATTAAGGACCCTAATTAATTTCTCATATTAATATTATTACCATCCAATATTATTTTCAACTTTCTAAACAATAATTTATTTCCTTTTTTCTAACTTATCTAAAATAAATCTTTTAAGAATATTTCTTTGCATTAAACTATTATTACTATCTCATACTGAAACTTAACAAATACCCCATGCAATTTTTTTTTTTTCCAACATGTCAAATCTTTCCTACGCTTCTTTCATCATTTTTTTTTTCCTGTCTAAAGTCAAAACTTTAACCTCCATACTCACAATTTTATGTAATTTTCACATCCAAAACTATATATATATTTTTATCTAGATCTATTCATTTGAGTAATCAAAATTTATTGATCTTCATTAATAAATCAAACTATGTTCATAAATTTTTAATCTTTTTGACCTATAAATTAATTAAACGAACTCTAATCAAAATTGAAATATTCCAAAGAATATCTAAAGTGTTTAAAATTAATTAACGAATATAAAATATTAATTTGAAGATTAAAAATCTTACCTGAAAAATTGATCTTCAAACCCTAAACTTTCAAACCTTCAACCCTATGCTCTCTGATCTTTTTTATCTCTGTGTAAAAGGGTTTTCTGAATAGAGAATATAAGAAAGATATAATTTATATATAAGGGTTTTAAATACAAAAAGACCTTTTTACCCTTATTAAATTACTTGAATTAATTAATAATTTCTAAATTATGATTTTACCCCTAAATTGGGTTTGGGGGCATTACACTTTCTCTCCGCTCCCCAAGTGGTGACAATTGTACCTCAGCAAGTGGTGAGTTCTTGGACTCAATCTGACACCAAATTTTCAAGGGAGCTCATGGATCACCTACAAGGGCAACCATAACACCAAAATTCAAGTAGGCTACATAGATTTGTAGGAAGTAGTGCTAACCACACTTCAACAAAATTCTTTGTGGAAAATTACACATTCTGAATTGAAGAAATATTTGGATAGAATTTGAGATATACACACAGAAGGCAGGATACTACAACTTTGATCCAATTAAGAACCTGACAAGGGTAATGTAATTTAGTAACTGCAACATTTTATGAAAAGCTCTTGTTGGATGGGATTCAAAATTATGGCTTGGTGGAAGTCACAATACCATTATTATCCTGTATTTTCCATCATGACAAGTGATGTATTAATAGTCCATATGACCACACTTGCAATGAAAGTGACTTTTGATGGAAAAAGGGGGGTCATGAATGAGAAGAGATGTAATTTATCATGAGAAGTTATCAAAAGGTTAAATATGCTTGAAGTATTGGAAACTTATAAATAAAAGAATATATTCAAGTATGTGAGAAATAAAGGTTATATTTGGAATTTGCTTTTAATAACAGTTCTCTAATCTAAAGAACTTAAATAAAAAAAAAAAATTGGTAATATTTTTATAGAAAATAATTTTCTATTTAAAAAAAAAAACAAAAACAAAAACAAAAAATAATGTTATATTCTTAAAATAGGAAACATGATACTTTGTAACAGCCTATTTTAGTTGTTTGCATTTCTATTCATTTGTTTTTTTTATTGTTTTTATAGGTTGTTAAAGGATTTTTTAAAATAAAATTATACAAATTTGAAAAATACTTAAAAATAAAGTATTACAAATAAAATTTAATTTTAAAAACATAAAAATAGGTTATGAACATTTTAAGTTTCATATATACTTTTGTTTCATAAAACAACATAAATTTGTATAGAAATATTTTCAAAAATAGTTTTAAAATTGAGAGTTGTTTTTAAAAACCATTATATAATGTTTTATACAACAAAAGTCCATTTGAGAATTTAGAATATTTTTAATATATTTTTTTATATTTTAAAAAAATAAATTTTATTTGTAGTGTTTTATTTTTAATCATTCTCTATGCTTTTAGTATTTTTTTTTAAAAAACATCCCTTGAAAAAAATAAGTGAAAATAATTAAATATGTTTAAAAAAACATCACATTTTTTGTTTTCTAGTTGTCATACATGTTTTAGGCTATGTTTGGTTCCTGGAAAGTACAAAGGAAAGAAAAAAAATGTTAAGGAAAATGATTTTCTCATATTTGGTTGTCCTATAAAAAATATCAAAGAAAATCAAATATAATTAAAACTAATTAAAACTTATGTATTTTTAAATTATTTAATCTTTATATTGATGAGTTAAAATAAATAAAATGAGTTTGAAGTAACAAAAAAAATAATTTGTCAACTTTTAATCTATTTTTTTATTTTCCTTCACTTTTTCTTTCCTTCTACTTTTCCTTTGTATTTTCTTTCCCTCGCATTTTCCCTCAAATTTTCCGGGAACCAAACATAGCCTTAATGTTTTTTTTTTTTTAAATAAAATAAAATAAACAACTTCCAAACATAAGCAAAGTTACTTGTCTATATGGAATCTCTAAAATTACAAGATCAAAATGGATGCGTGATAATTCATTCTCAGTAAAAATAAATAAATTATAGTATCATAGTATTATGCTTAATATTATATTTGAATTTATAGTTTATATTGATAGGTGTTTTTAGGTGGGAAATACTCACTTTCTACTAATACAACTTTTTATATAATTAATTTAATAAGTCTATGTTTCTTTTCATATCATTTTCACATCTCTTCCTTATCAACTTTTAATAATTTTTTTTAAATAAATAAATTTTAGTATCATTTTCAAACAAAATTTATTATCTCTATTTATATCATTCCAATTTCTATAAATATGCCCTCACCTTTTTTCAACCTGAATCCATTAAGCTTCCAGCTTTCCTCTTCACGGATTTTCTTTTGGGTTCTTCACGAAGCCAAACCTCGAGTACTCTTGAAGTCATTTCCAGGATTTTTGTTTTGGGTTTCAAGCTGAAACAAAATCAAATTGAGAGCATGGATGATTTCTGAACTAATACTTTTTAACAAAATCAAACTGGCAAGAAAGATTTCATATCTAAGGCTCCAACCTCATCAAACCCATGATGCCAAGTTGAATGGCAGCCGTCTTCAAAGAAAAATAATTACGTAAATTTGGTAGGCTAGTTGCTTAAATTTGCTGAAAATTTAACACGAATGGTAAAAATAAAAATAAAAATTGAACAATTCAATTATAAACTTGAGAATAGAACAGACCCAACAGAGAAAAAAGAAAACAAATCCTTTTAACATTTTTATAAACTAATACTTTGGCCTTTGTCGGAATACAAATCAAAATAGACAATTTCTGAACTGTGTTGATTCAACTGTAACAAAAAAAATGATAGTAACTTCTACGTCAAATGCAAGAACTCTTTGAGCCTTACCTTAAAAAGTTTATCACTTTTAAAAAATGTTTTGAAAAATTGTGACATTGAAAATATTTTCCTATCTCAAATTTTAAAAAATTTTAGAAGAAATTTTTAAAGATATAATTTTGTCACATGAAACCCAAGAAAACAAAAACCTGAACCCAAACACACTCCTCTTTTTCTCAGCTTTCTCAGCAACCAAACAAAACCTAAATGGGTAAACCAAAAATAAAATAAAATCAACACACAAAACTCTGCCGTCGACCAAAACCCCTCAAACCCTTGTTGGGTCGGTGAAAAAATATGTATAAGAAGAAACAGAAACAAAAGAAACCAAAGTTCTGGAAATCAAAATATGGCTTCCGGCTTGGCTCTCCATCTTCCCCGACTCCCACTCGAGAGATTGATTTGGAGGGAGGGAATGCGTTAAGGATCGTTTTGGTGTTTTTTTGTTATACTCGTGAGACTGCCTCAATTATTTCTACTCGCTTCTTTCTGTTAATCGCCCAACACTATTTTTCCTCCTTTTCCCACTTCCTTTTTCAATTAGATTAATTTTTTTTCTTAATTTAGATGTGTTCAAAAAGGAAAATAAAATATTAAGTGATATTTGTTTTTTTCATTTAATAGAAAAAATCAAATATTTTGAATTTTTTTATTCATCTAAAAATAACATATTAATATCAATTAGCTTAATTAAACCGAAACTATTAATAACGAGTTTACTTTGATAATATCGATAGATAATAAATTATTTTTTAACTAAATAAAAAAAATTAAATATTTTAATTTTTTCTATTAAATTAAAAAACAAATACTACCAGTTTGACACAATGCTTTACTTTTTATTTTTAAAATTTAAGAAAAAAAAATCTTCACTTCCTCGAATTTTTTAAATTTTGAGAAAAGTTAATGAATTTTTGTTTTCTATTTACTTAAATTTATATATTAAAAACATCTGTAAATTTAATTATTTTATTATTTTTAAATTTATTTTAATATTTTGAAAAGAATAATTTAACATATTTATAAATATCACAAAATATAAGGATTTGCTACATAATGATTAATTAGGTAATTAGAAGGAAATTGGTAATTGAATATTAGAAGTTGTTGGTTTAATGATGATTTTTTAAAAAATTAATTTCTTATTTAAGTTAAGTAATTTATTTTTATTTAAATTGCACAAAATTAAAAGTAGTTTAATTAGTTTTTAATTTTTTTATCATTCAAAATTTTCAAAAATGAGTTTGATTTAGTTTGTGTGAGAAATTGAATTTTAATATTACATCACAAGAAATTTAAATTTAAATTTAAATTTATTTTTATTATTAATTTCTTTTTAATTTTTAATATTCTCAAAAATTTGGGTACACAATAGAATTTTAATTTTATATAAAAGTTTAGTTTTAATAAAATTAATTTTTTATTTTAATTATAATTGTGTCTGAATTTAGATAAATTAAATTTTATCTCTAACGTTATGTTTGGCTTGGGGAAGTTTTCAACAAATTTGAGAGTAGGAAATTCACACCCCCACTTAACACGAGATAATTTCTCAACATTTGAGATTGGCCTCACATGCCAAGTGTCGTCAAAAGAACGCGAGTACGATGTTTTTTCTACTCTAGCGAATCTGAGTTGGCATTTCCAGAAATGAAGCAGTAGTGTTCTGCACACATTTCCATTTTGATTTGGTGACGTTTAGGTGGTGGTGTTTGGGGATGGACATTGCTGAGTCTCGTATCCAACCACATTTGTGTGTTTTTTTTAAAACAACTTCCAAACATACGTAAAGTCACTTGTCTATATGTAACATCTAAAATTACAAGATTAAAATGGATGCATCATAATTCATTCTCACTAAAAAAAAAAAAAATTTTAAACTGTTGTACATATTTTATTGTATATTAGATTTGAATTTATAGTTTATATTAATAGGTGTTTTTAGGTGGGATATACTCACTTTCTACTAATACATTAATTTAATAAGCATATGTTTCTTTATTTATTATCTCTATTTATATCATTCCAATTTCTATAAATAATAAATATGCCCTCACCTTTCAAATCATAACAAATCTCTCTCTAATTCAACACTTCAATTCTTCAAATTTTAGACTCAAGTCAAGTACCTCATTCAAACTTGGCATCCTCATCAGTCCATGACTTCGCCATCCATATCTATCCTATGGATATGAGCAATCTTGCGCCATTCTTTCCCTTTATCCCTTTGGCACCGTTTTTGCAGCACAGGACAGCTATAAATATGGAGAGCAGAGAGGGAGGAGGGCAGCCCCTGTTTCGGAAAGGACTTTAACTTAACGCAGTCACCAATCACGAGTCTTTCGAGAGATGTGAGGTTTTGAAGCCCCAGATTGTCCAGGGATTTCAGATCTGGAAAACTCCAAATACTGAGAGAGAAGAGAGTGGAGGGCAGCAGCAGCCACTCCTCGGAAAATGACTCCAACCCTTCTTCTGTGCCTCCATAGATATCCAATTCTCTAAGGGAGGGAAGTGTTTGTAAGCCCCATTCCTTCCGAGATTCCA
>JAJJMF010030905.1:4296-15507 GCA_022058775.1 Vitis hybrid cultivar
AAGTCACTATCTAAAAAGACTTCTATGACCAAATATAAATTGGAACAAAATTTCCAACATATAAACAAGATTCGATGTCCTAACATACTGTTGATTGAAGAAGTGTAAAGCAATTTTGCATCGTTGACTCCACTATGAAGGTCGAGTATGTTGTAGCTTCTAAAGTAGCAAAGGAAGTCGTTTGGCTTCTGAAGTTCCTCATGAAACTTAGGGTTGTTCCCTTGGTCGTACAACCTATGATATTATTTTGTGACAAAAGTGGGGTTGTGGCATTGTCTAGAGAACCAAGAAACCACTAGAAAGGTAATCAATTGAGAGGAAGTACAACTTAATTCATGAGATAGTTCAGAAGGGTCATATAGTGGTTGAAAAAATATCTTTTATTGTTAGCCTAAGGGTTCTCCTAATCGTGTTTCGATGATAACAAACCATGGTTAAGTTACTAATTGGTTTAATTGGTTTGGATTATAAAGAATTTTGGGTGTTAATTTGGAAATTCATCAAATGATCCAATGGATGCACAATCAAGACAATTGGAAGACCTTTAATCATAGGAAACATATGTAAAATGAATACATGGGTGCACTTAGGATTTTCATATCTTTTCATGCATCTTTAAAAACTCGGTTTATGTATTAAAGTAACATTTCCATCTAAATCTAAGTTCTATCAAATGAACCTTAGGCAATACGTTTCAAAATTGGCATATTAATTTACTTAAAGACCTTGCCTAAGTGTTAAAAGCAAAAAGACCAAAAAAAGATAGGTTTTCGAGCCATAAAATGGTGAACCGGTTGAGGCACTGGCCAACTGGGTTAGGGTATAGGTCGACCAGTTACTCCTTCTCGGTTGAGGTCTGGTTGAGAGATGCAAAAACCTTCTCTCTCTTCCAATAGCCTTTCCCAATTGAGGGATATGTCTTCCCGATCGAGGGTAACGGTAACCTACCAAACATTAAATGCTCCAACGGCTAGTGAACCGGTCGACCCCCAGCTCGACCGATCGAGGTTATTTTTAGGAATTTTGGTTCCCGATGTTTGAAACCTATAAAGTGAGAGCTCCACTTCATTTATGAAAAATAGAACACTTGCATTTGTTTGTTTACCTACTTGTTCTTGTATTAAAAGCTTTCCTTTTTTTTCTTGGTGCATTAAATCTTCATTTGCATATTCTAGTGCATATTTGTGATTCATCCTAGCCTTGAGTTGTATTTGAGCCATTGTTGAGTTAGGTTGAGAGATTCAAACTTATTATTTGAGTGTTAAAACCTTCAAGTGAGTAGAGACTTGAAGAGATTGTGTAAGATCCCATTGGAGTCAGAATCCAAGTGTAAAAGTGATTAGAAGCTTGGTTGAAGCTTCAAGTATAGTGGAACCCTCACTCAGTTAAGAGCTTGAGGAGAGTGGATGTAGGCAAGAAAGTGTCGAACCACTATAAAATCTGAGTTTGCTTTCTTTAACTTTATCTCTTTATATTTGTGCTTCTTGTGCTTAAATTTATTGTGTTTGAAAAAAAAATTTAACTCTAATTCACCCCCCTCCGTCTATCTTGGGTATTTTCTCTACTAAGATTAGCCTTTATTTTCTCAATTGGTATCAAAGTTAGGCCTCTTGTTTAATACTTAATTGTCTAAGAGGAAATGGCGAACCCATCAAGCTCATCTCAACTTGAAAGTTTTGCAACCAATAAACCTCCATTTTTTTCCAGGAACTGATTATCCCTATTTGAAAACTAAAATGGCTTGGTTTTTACAATCAACCGATTTAGATGTATGGGATGTCATTGAAGATGGCCCAATTTTTCCTTCAAAACTGGTTGATGGAGTCATGGTTCCAAAACCCAAACAAGAATGAGATGAGCATAATAGAAGAAACTTCAAATTAAATGCTAAGGTCATTTATACTTTGCAATGTTCTATGGATAGAAATGAATATAATAGAATTTGTCAATGCAAATCGACTAAAGAAATTTGGAGATTACTTGAAATAACTCATGAAGGAACAAATCAAGTTAAAAAGTCAAAAATCAATTTACTTGTTCATGGTTATGAATTATTTTTTATGAAAGATAATGAAATTATTGTTGAGATGATCACTAGGTTCACCGACATTGCCAATGGCCTTGAAGCTTTGGGAAAGACCTACAAGGAATCAGAAAAGGTAATGAAGATCTTAGGGTCACTTCCATCAAAGTGGCATACAAAGGTCACCACAATTCAAGAAGCCAAAGACTTAACCAAGCCACATTTGGAGGAGCTCATAGGATCATTGATGGCATATGAGATCAATTTGGCAAATAAGCAATAAGAAGGGGAAGACAAAAAGAAGAAGAGCATAGCTCTCAAAGCTACAACTAAGGAAGAAGAAAAAGTTGAAGAAGAATAACAAAGTGAAGAAGATGAATACTTAGCCCTCATCACAAGAATGTTCAACAAATTCATGAGGGGTGAAAGGTTTAGAGGAAGAAGGTTCACTTCTAGAAGAGACTTCTCTCAAAAGGAATTTTCATCTCATTATGACAGGGAGAGATGGGAAAAGAAAAGGGACTTGGTGTGCTTCAAGTGCAAGAAATCGGGACACATTAAATATGATTGTCCTCTCTACAAGAGTGAAGCTAAGAGGAGAAAGAAGAAGGCAATGATGGCCACTTGGAGTGAAAGTGAAGATGAATCCTCCAAAGAAGAAAATAAGAAAGAAGTGGCAAACATATGCTTCATGGAAATAGATGAACTTGATGAGGTAAACTCTAACATTAGTGATAAAGATATACATGATGCTTTTCAAGAATTGTATGAAGATCTTGAAAAACTTGGTTTGAAAATTGCTTCTCTCAAAAAAATAAAAAATAAAATTCAACAACTTGAAAAAGAACTTGGAGAAGTAAAAGAAAAATTTTCAAAGGCTGAAGTTTCTAAAACTCATCTTGAAAAAAAGGAATGAGATTTTAAGAAAGAAAAATGAATGGTTAACTTCCTCTCTTTTAATTTTTTTGTTGTGGACAAAAATCTTTTAGAATGATTTTAGAAAGCCAAAAATGTGTTTTTGACAAATAAGGGCTAGGATTTAAATCTTCAAAGAATCAAAAGTATTTTAAAAACTATTTTGTAAAGGAATCCACAAGTGCAAGTCCTTCCACTACTTGCAACTTTTGTGGAAGAGGATGACATATTAGTAGTACATGCCCTTTAAGAAATGACTCACAAAAGAATTCAAATGCAAAAGCTAAAAAGATTTGGGTTGAAAAATCTAAGGTCACTAACCCTCAAGGACCAAAAAAGATATGGGTACCTAAATCAACTTGAGTTATGTGTTGTAGGGTTCAAAGAAGGATAAGTGGTTCTTAGATAGTGGATGCTCAAAACACATGACTGGAGATGAATCCAAGTTTGCTTTTCTTACAAAAAAAAAAAAAAAAAGAAGGATATGTTACTTTTGGAGACAATGCAAAAAGAAAGATCATTGGTCAAGACAACATTGGTAATGACACATCCTCTCTCATTAAAAGTGTTTTATTAGTAGATGGTTTAAAACATAATCTTTTAAGCATTAGTCATCTTTGTGAAAAATGTTTTAAAGTGATTTTTGAAGCATCTCATTGCATTATCAAGGATATTCAAAATGATAAAACCATTTTCTTGGGCCATAGGTATGACAATGTTTACGCTATAAATATTTCAAAATATGATGACCATGATAGATGCTTTTCAAGCATGCATGATCAAAGTTGGTTGTGGAATAGGAGGTTGGGACATGCTAGCATGGACCTCATTTCCCAACTCAAAAAAGATGAACTTGTTAAAGGTCTTCCCAAAATAAATTTTCAAAAATATAAAGTTTGTGAAGCTTGTCAAGTGGGAAAGCAAATAAAAAACTCTTTTAAAAACAAAAACTTCATTTCCAGATCTAAGTCACTTGAGTTATTGCATATGGATTTATTTGGTCCTTCTAGGACACCAAGTCATATGCATATGTTATTCTGGATGACTTCTCTAGATACACATGGGTCTTATTTTTAAGTCAAAAGAATGAAACCTTTTATGAGTTTTCAAAGTTTTTCAATAAGGTTCAAAATGAAAAAGGTTTTTCAATTCCTTGTATAAGAAGTGATCATGGGAGAGAATTTGAAAACGTTGATTTTGAAGATTATTGCAATAGGCATGGAATTAACCACGATTTTTTGGCTTCTAGAACTCCTCAAAAAATTAGGGTAGTTGAAAGGAAAAATAGAACCCTTCAAGAGATGGCAAGAACCATGCTAAATGAAAACAACCTACCAAAATATTTTTGGGCCGAAGCGGTTAACACTTCTTGTTATGTTTTAAATAGAGTTTTATTAAGGCCCATACTTATGAAAACTCCCTATGAGCTTTAGAAAAACAAGAAACCCAACATTAGCTATTTGAAAGTCTTTGGATGTAAATGTTTTAAATTCAACACCAAAGACAATCTTGAAAAATTTGATGCAAAATCAGATGTTGGAATTTTCCTTAGTTACTCAACTTCAAGTCAAGTTTTTAGAGTTTTCAACAAAAGAACCATGGTTGTATAGGAGTCCATCCATGTTATTGTTGATGAATCAACAATTCTCTCCAAGAAAGAGAGAGTGTTGGTGATGATTTAGGTTTGGAGGCCTACATAAGAAGATTGCAAATTGAAGATAGAAGACAACAAGAAAAAAATGGAGAGGATCCTAAGGAAGAAGGATCGCACCACCACCTCCTCAACAAGTGCAAGGTGAATCAAGTCAAAACCTTCCTAAGGAATCGAAGTTTGTCATTAATCGCCCATAAGATCAAATTATAGGTAATCCATCTAGTGGGGTAAGAACTAGATCTTCTCTTAGAAACATTTGCAATAATCGAGCTTTTATTTCTCAAATTTACCCTAAAAATATAAAATATGCTTTAATTGATGAAAATTGGATGATTACTATGCAAGAAGAGTTAAATCAATTTGAAAGAAGTGAAGTATAGGAATTAGTACCAAGACTTTCAATTCAAAGTATTATCTGGACTAGATGGCCTTTAGAAATAAAATGGATGAAAATGGTATAATTGTTAGAAACAAAGCAAGGTTAGTAGCCCAAGGTTTTAATCAATAAGAAGAGATAGATTATAAAGAAACCTTTGCCCATGTAGCTAGGTTGGAAGCCATTAGGATGTTACTTGGCTTTGCTTGTTTTAAAGACTTTGTTTTATATCAAATGGATGTGAAAAGTACATTCTTAAATGGTTTTATAAATGAAGAAGTGTATGTTGAACAACCACCCAGCTTTCAAAGTTTCAACTTTCCTAACCATGTTTTTAAACTTAAAAAGGCATTTTATAGTTTGAAACAAGCACCTAGAGCATGGTATCGAAGATTGAGCAAATTTCTTTTGGAAAATGGTTTTAAAATGGGAAAAATTGACAACTATTTTCATAAAAACCAAAGAAAATGATATGCTCCTTAGTTCAAATATATGTTGATGATATCATTTTTGGTGCTACTAATGTCTCTTTTTGTGAAGGATTTTCCAAGTGCATGCATAATGAGTTTGAAATGAGCATGATGGGAGAGCTCAACTTCTTTCTTGGACTTCAAATCAAGCAACTAAAGGAAGGAACCTTCATCAATCAAGTAAAGTATATAAGAGATCTTCTCAAAAGGTTCAACATGGAGGAAACCAAAATAATGAAGACTCCAATGAGCTCATCCATCAAGCTTGATAAGAATGAGAAAGGTAAATCCATTGACTCTACTATGTATAGAGGCATGATAGGTTCTTTGCTATACTTGACCACTAGTAGACCTGACATTATGTATAGTGTATGCTTGTATGCTAGATTTCAATCTTATTCTAAAAAATCTCACTTAAGTGTCGTAAAAAGAATCCTCAAATATTTGAAAGGTACAATGGATATAGGCTTATGGTATCCTAAGAGTGATAACTTTGAATTAATTGGTTTTTCAGATGTTGATTTTGTCGGTTGTAAGGTTGAAAGAAAAAGCACTAGTGGTACTTGTCATTTCTTAGGACATTCACTTGTTTCATGGCATAGTAAGAAGCAAAATTCGGTAGCTTTGTCAACAGTGGAAGTCGAATACATAGCAACCAATTTATATTGTGCACAAATCCTTTGGATGAAACAAACACTTAGTGATTTTGATTTATCTTTTGAGCATGTGCCTATTAAATGTGATAATACTAGTGCCATAAGTATATCAAAAAATCTCATGCAACACTCTAGGACTAAACATATAGAGATTAGACATCACTTTCTTAGAGATCATGTACAAAAGGGTGACATAACACTTGAATTTGTAAGCACTAAAGATCAACTTGCCGATATCTTTATAAAACCTCTAAGTGAATAACAATTTGTTGATATTAGAAGACAACTAGGGGTAGTGATTTCATTATGATATAATGTTTGCTTAATGAATTCTTGATGAATATACCTTTTGATGGCATAAATTTCATGTCATATGCATCATATAGACATTTACTTAGAAAATGGTCAATTCTTGACCAAAATCAAATTCCCTTGGCATTGAGCATAAAAAATTGTGGAATTCAACTGAAAAAGGTAGGGGATGATAAAAAAAGAAGGAAAAAATGCACAAAAAATTGGAAAGTCAAAAATCATTAACCGCGTTGACCAAGCGGTCAACCGTTTGAGGACCGGTCGACTGGTTCGTCCGAGCTAGGAATTTTAAGAGACTCCTACGCTTTTTTTGCTACACTATTCTCCTTTGTCCTTCAAGGTTTTTCACTGGTTTTGGCTTCTAGAGATTGATTTTAGTGTGTTTCAAATCGTTTGACCTAATATTGGGAGATATTTGAGGGCTTTGAAGGCTAGGGTTTCTATTTTGGGTCGTCTTCTCTTCCTTTAATGCGTCATAGTCAACTCTAGCACCGAGCCCTCTCCATTTTCGATCGTCAAGGTTTCAGGTGTGAGCCTCATTACATTTTTCCAACTTTTCTTAGACTTCCATGGCTCTTAGAAGAAAGTCAGCTATAGCTAGGGGACAGGGCAAGTGCCCAGCTGAGCTGTCTTAGCTCGAGGCACACTGAAAGGCATGGTTTGATACTATCTTGTTCAGTATCATAGAGAGCTACCAATGGTACAAACAACATTTTGCTCAAAGACAAGTAGTTCCCGAGAGAAACATCAAATTTCTCTAGCTTCAGCACTTTGGATTTGAGGGATTGTTCATGAGGATGGGCTGGTTATCGGTAGTTACTATTTCTGAGCCAATTTTTTCGACATTGGTACGAGCATTATGCTCGAGGGCGGCTTACGCCATGAGTGACCCAATCACATCTACTGTTAGAGGAGTTGAGAATCGTCTAGACTTGGAAAGAATCTATCGTATCTTTGATATTGCTCCAGTTGGACTCAAAGTATACAAGTTCAAGATGTGGCCCACTATGCCCAATTTTGAGCCTAAAAAGGCTATTCAAAGGATTTGTGGACTTTTAGATGCCCACGGGATGGGCAAACCCTCAACTCACAGCTTGACATCATTAGTAGAGTACTACATCATATGTTGTGTTTTATTTTTCTATCACGAGGCGGACATTGAGATGAAGTCTCCTATTACGAGGCATTCCTTATAGATTCCATTCTAATTGGGAGATGGATCCATTTGGGATATTTGATGACGATGCATATGATTGCATGTTGCGAAAGCATGACTCTTGTACTCCTCTATGGCCACTTCCTTACCAAAGTATTCAAGGATGCCAATGTTGACCTAAGTAGAAAGACGGATTTTGAGGCCCTCAGTACATATGATACACATGATGATTAGTCTATAGGGATGATGAAATTTGAGACGACCTTAGATGGTTCTTAGTTGAGAAAAGCAGAGAAATGACCAACACAGGCTTGATGACAGGGACAGTCACATCCTAGAGTTGAGAAGGAGGTAGAGATTTGAGAGATGGAGGGTGGAGTAAACCCTCAGAGTGGCCATCAGTAGAGAGAGCTTGAGCTTGACATTCCCCCACTCTAGAAAGAGACTCATTTACAGACCGAGGATGTTCAGTTTGAGACTACCTTCTCTGAGTTATCATACACTGAGCCTTCCTTCTCTCGACATGCATTCACCGAGCCCACCCATACTGAGATACCACATCCTCAGGCATCTCCCGCTCCTGACCATGCTCCATGGATGGACTTATCCACTCAGATCAACTCTTTTGGCACTTGCATGGAGGAGCTTGCTATGGTTAGTGATACACGTTTTTACTCCATGGAGGATCGTATGGATCAATATCAGGCTAGTTTCACTTCACAATTTGAGTATCTCCAACAGATGATTGATCGTATTGAGGATGGCTTAGAGCGTCAGCATGAGAAGATGATGCCTTATTTGCATTTTATGTTTCCACCTCCTCAACCTTGATTCGTTGGAGACCCCCCTTGTTTCTTTTTTATGTTGTCGAAGAGGGAGATATTTTAGGATCTAGGAGCCTAGATATAGGAGACTTACACATGCATATCATTTTTTGATCATGCATATTGGATATATGATGTACTGATTGATACTTTTGACTTATGATATATGGTATGCTTATATATTTGATGACTAACATTGTTTTCTATTTGCACATTCTCTCTAATATGTCTTGATCATCTTGGTTTTAAATTCTTAAATACTAATTGTTGATCCATGATTGGTTTGAGGGGGGGATTTTTTTTCTCATAGGTGAGGAAGGTATGTCATCATAAAAAAGAGGAAGATTGTTAGCCTAAGGGTTCTCCTAATCGTGTTTTGATGATAACAAACCATGGTTAAGTTACTAATTGGTTTGAATTATAAAGAATTTCAAGTGTTAATTTTGAAATTCATTAAAGGACCCAATGAATGCACAATCAAGACAATTGGAAGACCTTTAATCATAGGAAGCATATGTAAGATGAATGCATGGGTTCACTTAGGATTTTCATATCTTTTCATGCATCTTTAAAAACTCAGTTTATGCATTAAAGTAACATTTCCATCTAAATCCGAGTTCTATCAAATAAACCTTAGGCAAAATGTTTCAAAATTGGCATATTAATTTACTTAAAGACCTTGCCTAAGTGTTAGGAGCAAAAAGACCAGAAAAAATATAGGTTTTTGGGCCAAAAATGGTGAACTGGTTGAGGCACTAGCCAACCGGCTGAACTAGGTTCGGGTAAAAGTCGACTGGTTACTCCTTCCAAGTCGAGAAATGCAAAAAACCTTATCTCTTTTCCATTAGCCTTTCATTCCCGATCGAGGGATATGTCTTCCCGATCGAGGGTAATGGTCACCTGCCAAGCATTAAATGCTCCAACGGCTAGTGAATCGATCGATCCTCAGCTTGACTAGTCAAGGCTGTTTTTTGGCATTTTGGCTCCCGATGTTAGAAACCTATAAATTGAGAGCTCCACTTTATTTATGAAAAATAGAACACCTGCATTTATTTGTTTACCTACTTGTTCTTGCCTTAAAAGCTCTTATTCTTTTCTTGGTGCATTAAATCTCCATTTGCATATTCTTTAGTATACCTTTGTGATTCATTGTAGCCTTGAGTTGTATTTGAGCCATTGTTAAGCTAGGTTGAGAGATTTAAACTTATTATTTGAGTGTTAAAACCTTCAAGTGAGTAGAGACTTGAAGAGATTGTGTAAGAGCCCATTAGAGCCGGAATCCAAGTGTAAAAGTGATTAGAAGCTTGGTTGAAGCTTCAAGTATAGTGGAACCCTCACTCGGTTAGGAGCTTGAGGAGAGTGAATGTAGGCAAGGAAGTGTCGAACCACTATAAAATCTAAGTTTGCTTTCTTTAACCTTATCTCTTTATATTTGTGTTTCTTGTGCTTAAATTTATTGTGTTTGAAAAAGAATTTTTTAAACTCCAATTCACCCTTCCCCCCTCTTGGGTGTTTTCTCTATTAAGATTAATCTTTATTTTCTCATCTATGAATAGCTCGGTGGATCATTTCACCAAGACATTGATAAGAAGAGTCTTCGATAGTCATTAGGATAGCTTAGGTGACAATTATGTACATAGTATGCGTTAGAGGCATGATGCTTTAAGGACTAGTGAGAGATTGTTAGGATAGAGCCCTTAAAAGCATGAAATAATGTAATAAAGTTTTGGATTTTATTACTTATTAAGAAAATTCCAAGTCATTTTTATCTATCCTAATTCCATGCATTATACCTTGTAAGCATTTTGACCTGCATCTTTTGCATTGTATATGACTTGGGTGCATTAAGAGTTGCAATGAAAAATCCAAGTCAAGAGTTCCTTGTAAATAAATGACTTGTTCGCATCTGGTTCATGGGCTTAGGCAACCTATTAGACGTTGTAGTACAGTACCTCCTAATTGGAGGGATGGTTAGTCTTGGTCATCGGGATAAGTTTCCCATAGTGGGTGCACTAGTGTGTATGGTTACACATTGGACAAGATCTACGATGAATCATGACTTAAGGTTATCAAATAGTCATGACTTCACCAAGCTACTTCATTGTGTCGTTGATTTGTTTGATCCAGTCGGGTCTTTTAATCAAAAACATTTATAAAACCTATGACCTCATACTAGCGTAGCAAAGCTACTATAGCATAGTGGCTCTAGGGTCGAACTCTGGGATGGGTTTTCATTCTACTAGTGATATTAATTCAAAGCTAAATTGGTGCCTTTTCATTTCAAGGTTAACTTTAAAAGAAAACATAATCTTTGAATGAAAAATGATGGTATTAAGCTAACCTAACATAAAGTAACTAAAATTAACTAGAAAGAAATTAGAAAGAAAGGTGTTTCTTGGGATTTCAGGTTACTAGGATCAAGTGCCAACTGCAAAGTGGGAAATTCCGGATTTTTCTCCTCGCATTGGGGATTTAACCTATAGTTATTTCCCGAACCGGTATAGGTTTAACAATGAAGATTTAATCCATAAAAAGTCAATAGAAATGGTAGTCAAGTTCCATTAATGGCTTTAGACACTATGGGTCTTCACCTTGAACCACTTTCCAATGGCTCATACATGATAACAAATGGACTGATATGGATCTAGCAATAAGCATCCACAGCGACTTGAAGCTTACCATGTATTGGCCATTCAAAGTGATTCTAAGGGATTTAAAGCAAAACTTTAGATTTAGAAGCCATTTATGAACTCCAAATACCTGTATTTAACGCACGACAGTTTTCCACTTTTTCATCTGGACTTTTCACCTAGCTTCCTTCACCC
>JAJJMF010030910.1:0-42276 GCA_022058775.1 Vitis hybrid cultivar
CTTAAATAATTCCATATTTTTTAGGATTATTGTTCCTAAAAGATGTTTTAATATATTTTGTGAAAGGCTTATTTCTCATATTTTGAAATTCCTAATTTGTAGGATTCATAGGAAATCTAAGTTATCTTTTTCTTAGATTAATGTTGGGATGAAGGGAAAGTAATTGGTGGCAAAAAACAACCTTTTTCTTTTTTTTTTTTTCTACAAAAGAGGGTTTAATGAGGTCAAAAAGCGGTATCTTTACAGCAACGTGTATACTCAAGATTAAGAATAACACCACTTTCACATGTTGTCTGAATGGTGCAAAAGCATTAGTTATTGATTGTGAAGTCTCACGTCAAAATGCTACTTCTTTTTTATTAGAAGGCAATTCAATGCATTGCCCTGTATATATTCAATAAAAATGTTTCAACAACTTCCAATATATTTACAACTCAATGATTATTGCAGTGATCGATCCTTGAGTTGGTAGTTGATAAAGGTTGGAGGAGATTAGGATAAGTTAAAAGCTGAGGTTAAGTGACCAGTGGGCAACAACCCTTTTTTGGGAAAAAGGGGTCTAGGGTGGTGGAAAAGGCTTCAGTGTAGTCCTATGGAGATTGACAACACCATGGTGCAGTCCAATTACCAAAGGAGAAAAAAAGAAAAGAAAAGGACACACAACTTAACAAAGTAGTGCACAAGCATTGGCTATTGACTTCGTAGTCCAACTTCCCATGCTACTCTTTTTTCAGAGGATAATTCAATCTATATAATCTGTTTACTATTTATTAAATTAATTTAACATCTTTGATATAATTACAAACTCAATGATGGTTGCACTCAAACTAATTAATCCATCAACCTTGTACTTAGAATTTGCTTTCTATTCATTAATTGGATTAATGCATATGTACCATAATATATATTTCAACAAAATATTTATCATTTTATATCTATATCACATTAGATATTAGAGACATTAGTAGATCATGTTATTCCATTTCAAGCATGAGTTTGTCCAAATTGTTGATTTTTTTTTTCTTAATCTAATTTGCATTAAGTGATCATTCCATATTTTTTGTATTGTTATTTCTAAAAGATATTTTAATATGTTTTATGAAAAACTTATTTCCTATATTTTCAATTTCCTAATTTGAAGTATTCATAGAAAATCTAAGTTATCTCGATTTGATTCTAAACTTCAAACCAAGTTTAAACTTCATTGATTGTTGTGTTAATTCCATGAGATGATAAATTTTTTGTTATAGAAATAAAATCATAATGGTCAGCATGGTTGTGTGACACCTGCATTGTCCTGGTAATTATTTTTGGGAAAAGTTGCTTCCTATTGACAAATCAAAGGTACATATCATCCCATTAGTTAATCTTCATTCAAATTTGTTTTTGGTTTTGTTTTTTTTTTTTTTTTTTTAACATTTTACTGGATTTTTTTTTTTTCCAAATTGAGATTTTAATTATCATATGTAAAAATATATAAAATTAAAATCATTGACCTTTTTAAAAATTGCTCAAATTCAATGGTTGATGGTGAATATTGATCATGTTATATCTCGATTGAGTAAAACAATAACACCACCTTTACTCTCCACAAGTAGAAAAGTGTCTAGTTATGACCATATTCAACGGGTACAACATGAAAACACCCGACTATACAATTCTTCTGTCACAAAAATCCTCCTTTTCATTCCTTTTCTCTCTCTCTATCTTTTCTTCTCCCTCTCTCTCTTCCTTGGTTGTGAGAAAAAACCCCCTTAAAAAAATTCTAATTTTCTCTAAAAATAATTTTGATTTTCTATTTAAAAATTCAAGTTCTTAAAAAAAAAAAAAATTTCCATTTAAAAATTTAATATTTCATTTTTTTTTTATCCCAAAAAAATTCTCATTTTCTATTTCAAAAAATTATGATCTTCTCTCAAAACATCCTAATTTTACCCTTAAAAATTTCTGATATTCTCTCTTTCCAAAACAAATATAAAAAGTTTATAGGTCAAGTATAAGAGGGTAAAAATATTTCTAATTCAATGGGTTTAAAAAGACCCTAGGACAAATTTCAAGTTTACAAATACATCTATCTTTTCCTTGAGTGATTAGGAATTAATTAATGTCAGATGAGGATGTGGTAGTATATGAAGCTAGGTTTACAGATACATTGATCTTTTCCTTCTTTTCCTTGAGTGATCAGGAATCGGTTTTGTTATATTAGATAGAGGATATCAAAAGTTTTCCAATTTTGTTGGATATCAGAAGTCGATAAATTGAACTATCGAAAAAAAAAATTAATTATTGAATGGATGAGTTTGCCCCAAATGTAATTAATCCCTCATAAAAATCTCTACTACTATAACTTTTTATTTCCATTTGATGAGTGGACTCTGGAGTGTTGTTAGAGTCACCGGAGGTAAGGAGGTTGGAGAAGATTAGGATGTGTCATAAAAGTTGAGGTTAACGAAGCGAAAGTAACGAAAGTTTTTCCAGAAAACTCAACTCTCTTTCTTCTATTTTTATTCTTTCATACTATCCATTGTGTAACAGTCTAACTAATCCAAAGAGTCTAACAAACCACCTAACCTATCTAAATGCAACAACTTCTAAAGCACACCAGCAGTCGTCTTCCAATACTGAGAGCGATGAGAGATCTTGATGTCTATCAAGTAATCACTGGGCGACAACTTTTTTAACCAAAAGATGTCCGTAATTAGTGGGCAACAACCCTTTTTAGAAAAAGATATCATCCCATCAGAGTGACAACCATGGTGCAGTCCACTCACCAAAGTGGTGCAAAAATTAACATTGGTTATTTATTGACTTGGTAGTCACCATTTCTGGTGCTACCCCTTTTTTAGATAATTGAATCTATTTGAACAACTTTGATGTAATCTGTTCAGTAATTTAACAAAACTGTTTTGACAACTTCTGGTGCTACCCCTTGCATGCACTGGAGGTCATCTTCCCAAAGGCAAGGTTGATGATGAGAGGCTCTCAAGTGATGAGGATTCGCGAAGTATGGTGAAAGCTAAGTACTCAAGTCTCCGAGGCCCATAAAGATCAAATGTCATATCATCTATAACAGCAACTATAGCAGCTCATCGGGTGGCCCTAGGTACGTTATTCATATATATCTGATGAATAAAAAAAGCGAGAATTTATGGGAGTCAGAGCAGCCTCTAAGGAAGCTGCTCTAGTGGAATTCTTGAATTTCGTGTGTATCAATACCCTATCTACAAGTACAGCTCTTGGTTTGCTGAAATATGCTGATGACTGTTGATAAACTTGAGGTTGCTTCATGTATGTGGCGTTGTGGTAGACTCTCGAGGAACTCATCCACAGCACTTGAATCTGCATTGCTCTATATCTAGAGCTTCCTTCTAGTGATTTGATGGCTGAGGCAGTTTAGCTTGTAACAGATAGAGTTAGGCAGCACCTTGCTGGTCGATTCAAGGACATGACTAAATTTCAAGAAGGGTTGACGGACTTGCCCCTCACTAGGATTGAAGCAGTTTTGTCCAGTGAGGATCTCTAGGTTGGGTCAGAATATGCAGGGCATGGTCTTGTGTTGAATTAGACCAAGAAACTCATTCAAAGGTGTGTGAAGATATCTTATATAGTCTTTGTCAGCATTCGCACTGGTCCTCTTCGACAAGACTTACAGACATGGTCATTTCAATGAATAACATGATTGAGATGCGAGTGAACCTTAAGCTCCCATGTTATGTTATACTAGCTGCTATTCGTGCTTTTTTTTTTTTTTTTTTTTTTTTTGAGGACTCTATCATCCGTGGGCACAGCTGGAAAGGATAAATGTGTTGGTCTATCAATGAGCAGAAGAGAATCTGAACAGTGCTTGATTTCCCTTGGAGATTTGGTGAACAGAGTTGCTGAATTTGATTTTCTTGATTGGTTTGGGTGCATTAAGCTGGTCGATTGTATCTATGTTTTTATTTTGCTTAATCCTCAAATTGGTCAGACAATGATTGAAAGGCTTCTTACAATGCTCCGAGATCAGGATTATCGTAGGTTCTTCCTGGCTAGACGGATTGGTGTTCTTTTCCAAACATGGGACGGACATGATGAGCTCTTCCAGGATATTTGCTCAAACTTTGGCATTAAATTGGTTATGTCCTCGAAAGAAAAACTTGTTACAGCAAAGGAGGTCCTAGACGCTGGCCCTCAGCATCACTCAACAATAGAGACTATTATTATTACTCTAATGCATCTTGCAATGTACAGTGAGAAAATGGAGTTGGAGGCTGTTTTCATGATGTGCACTGTTTCTGCCCTTGATCCTTGTCAGAGGGAGTTGGTCCTTGCAGCACTTGATAATTTGTCAAGAAAACTCCAGTATACAACTAGGTCAAAGTACTTGGAGGAGCTTATAGGATCTATTCTCTTTTGTTGGGTCACATGTGGTGTAAGCTTAGTCGCATTTGTTGAGATAAGGGATCATTTTGTTCCAAGTGTTGAACCTACACATTTCATGCAGTATTGCTGCCATTGGCTTCTTCCAGTGCTACTTCTACATGGGATTCCTGTTCATCGGGTTGTTGCTACAGTTCTGGATATGATGCTCAGGAAGATAGGTAGAGATGGTTAGCCATTGACGTTTATGGATTCAGGAAGTAGTAATTTTTCCGGTTCTGGACCTGAGGTTTTTTTCTTAAACTCAAATTATCTGTGTGGGATATCCTAGAAGCTGCCTTATTTTGTTCTGGATGCAAATTCTCGCGGCTCGTGCCCGCGGAGGACTCTCCCTTCTCGCACTGGCTACAAAGCTAAATGACATCTCTTCCTGCAGACAGAAACGCCCTACCATTAGAGACGGTAAGCCCACGGCCCCCAAGCTACTTGTAAGCTATTAAACCTTAAACCCTAGTCGAAAAGCTCATTCAAATTATAAAACCCTAATCCAAAATCCAACGTACAAGAGCCAAAGCCCCCAAACTATTGATGACCTTGTGGGAATTTTGCTCCTGCGAGCTCTGAAAACGTCCTCCCGTCCAGCAGCAGTGCCAATCCTTCGCCATTTTTATCACTGGACCATCACCTTCCTCTGTTGTCCCTGCCCTCCGTGACCCTGCTTCTCCACCTTCAACGAGGTCTCTTCAACTGTAGTCATCGTGGTCACTACGCCACCATGAACCACCCACTTCTCCACCGCTGAAATGGACCATCCGAAGGATGAATTCTTCCCTGCCCAAGCTCCTCAAACACGTCTTTTCCATCCACAATTTCCGTTGCTCGTACTCTTCTTTCTCTGTGACTGTGGTTCACCAAATCGCAAAGGCGTTTCACCACAACAACTTCAGTTTCTTCAACTCTGGTTCACTTCCAAATCTACAGCCCGCCCACCTTGAACCAGTCGTCTTCCAACTCTGCTCCAACCCCACCTCCGCCCTCCGGTTCTTTGAATGGGCTGAGAACTTTCTGGGTCTGCGCCACCCGGTTCAGTCCTTCTGTGGCATTGCCCATGTGCTGCTCCGGCACCGAATGTTTGATCCGGCAACGCGGGTTTTTGACCGAATGGTCCGGCAATTCGGGAATTTGGAGGTTTTGGGAATGGCATGGTTGATAGGGCTGTTGAGACTTTTGCTTGGATGTCTAAGATGGGAGTTTCAATTTCACATTATGCAGCATCATAAATGTTGGATTTATTGATTGATTCAGATCGCATAGATGTTATTCTTGGAAATTATGAAGAGATGTGGAAAGGCTTAGGTGTCTATGAGTTTGTTTTCAACAGTTTTCTCAAGCGGGGTGAGGTTGAAAAGGGGTTGAATATTCATCAGGCATTGGTCGAAAGAGGCTTAGTTGCCAAGATAGTTGATTGTAATAAGATCTTGAAAGGCCTTTGCATGGGAATTCAGATAGGCGTTGCTTCAGATTTCTTTGATGTGATGTTAAGGAGTGGTCCAAGCACCTGCTGTTGTCTTCTTCCCCCAACATGTATCAATCTGGTGGTGATACAGGAGGTTGGTCGCGTTCTTATTACTCTACTCGGAGGGATGAATCTTCGGCAAAGGAATTCTCTTTTCGTCTGGTTTGTCCAACTGGAAATGTTGGAGGTGTGATTGGCAAAGATGGTGATATTATCAAACAAATCAGACAGGAATCTGGGGCTCCCATTAAAGTTGATGGTTCAAGTGCTGAAGAAGATGATTGTATTATTTTTATATCAGCAAAGGAGTTCTTCGAAGATCCTTCTCCTACCATTGATGCAGCACTGTGGTTGCAACCATGATACAGTGAGAAAGCTGAAAGGGAATCTGATGATTCTGTGGTCACTACCTGTCTACTCGTTCCAAGCCCACGAATTGGATGCCTTTTTTTTTGGTAATGTGTGGGCCATCCTTTTGACGTAAACCATTCCTCCCCGTTCAAATCAGTGTGCTATCAAGGCCAACCTTAGAACCTGCACCTTGGGCCCCTCTATAGTTTTTCTGGCTTGCATGGCCACCTCTAGGTTTTCTTTTTCTTTTATATATTTCTTTATCTTCTGATTTTAAAATGATTCTCCGAATTTTAATTTTCAAATAATTCTCACTTCCATCCTTAGAACTTTTAGATCCCGAAAAACTTTCATTTCTTAATAAAAATTTGTCGTCATCTTCCTTCATGGCGAGTAACCTTCAAAAATTCCAGATTTTTAAAATATTTTAAAGTAAGCCTGAATTTAATTTCATAATTCCAAATAATGGAAATTATGGAATTAATTCATGCTAAAATGAATCAGGCTTTGGTGGGGGCCCTACATATGAGGTTTCATGATTGATTGACTGATTGATTGATTCATTAGCTATATGTGATTGATTTACTATGTTCCTTAATATACACATTATCCTTCTGTGTTTGTTCACTAACCTTGTTTCTGATAGCGCGTTACGGCTCATAGCCCAGGTACGCACTCTCTATACCTATTTTGATTTTCACACGTGCAAGTTTGATTTGAGTATCTACTGATTTCCTCATTGATTTCCACATTAGCTTCAGTCTATCAATAGAGACCCGACTTTAGGGACTTAGAAGGGTGCTACGGTTCATATCGTACCTTCTCGACAAGTAACCTGACCCCCGAAGCCGATCCGGTTTTCACAGACCACCTTTTCCAAAAATCAGGAGTCGCACTTAGGGTTTTCTTTCTCATTTTATTTACCCTTTAAAAATAAAAACAAAAATAAGTGGCGACTCCAAGTCAATTTTCAATCAAATAAAAATCAATTTTTCAAAAATAAGAAAATCGAGCTTGCCATTCAAGTGGGAAATGCATTGAGCACGAAATGCGGGGTCCATAATAAGGAATTTTTTTTTTTTTTTAAAAAAAAAAAGAACTAAAATATGGTATAAGATATCAACTTCCAACAAAAAGCTCCATTTCATGGACTTTTTTTGGTAACTTTACAAATTAAGCTTCATGATGAATTTCTTAGTAAAATAATTAAATTTCTTAAAATTCCTATGCAACCAAATAATGATTAATATATATATATATTAAGAAAAATCTTAAATTTATGTTTTTGATTAGCAAGGTTATATAAATGTTAAATACTTGTTGATGACAATATTCAATTTAATGACTAGAAATATGAGTGATTAAATTAAATAAAATTTTATGGAAATTTTAGTTTTCAAATATATAGCACAAACAAAAAACATTTGTTTAGACTTTGAAAAAATAAAACAGTTAAAAATATATATATTTAATTAACTAGTTCTCAAACTTGACTTGTTCAATCACTTTGCTAGTTTAATCATTGAACTAATTAGAGCACATGGCCGACCAACCCTTACATAGAACTTTTTGTATTTCTGTTTCTAAAAATAAAAAAATAGGAAGTATATTTGATATTTTATTTTATATTTTTGGTTTGGTTCAATACACATTGTGTAATATTTTTTATTTTTTATTTTTATTTTTACTCAAGGACATGGTTTTTCATGCTGCAAATATGGATAATTTTAGTCCAAAAAGAGAAAAGAAAAAGAAAAAAAATGTAGTATTAATTAACCTTTTTTATATGTGTGTTTTTTTTTTTGTTTGACGTTATTTTTAACTCTTTGATAATGAAAATAGTTAAAGACTAAGGATAATTTATTTTACAAAATTAACCCTACACTAATTATATAAAAAATTTTAAATGTTCTTTTCAAATATTATATAGTTCATGTATTAATTTGTAAAAATTATTTTCATATAAAATATCACATCTATTGCAATTTAATGGACTAAATAATTTATTAATAATTTGCTCATGTAAAGTAAACATATAAATCTAACAAGATTATGTTATAAACCCTCTAAAATCTGTAGATGTTAGAACCTCATTATTGTTGATGGTAGTTTTAAATGTTAAATTATGATTATTAAATTTGTCAAAAAATATATAGCAATAACAATATTCCTTTACATAAAGAACATCTAACGTATTATATTAAAGAAATCCTTAACTATAATAATAATAATGTTATTATTTTTTTTATTATTATTAAAAAGTACTTATGTTGTACCTCATAATTTTATTTTGCTTATCTTCTATCAAACTTTATTAACAAGAAATTTGACAACCCTTTAATGAAAGAATAATCAAATTTAGAAAGTTTTGATGATTTTACTTTGGAAATCGTAGATTAATAAGAATAAAATTTTCAACTACCAATCCCCATTTTGCAAGTAAGAAGATGCTATATCGCTCCTCTTTCTTTGTGTATGATTGTGAGTGTTTGAGCTATCTCTAGTATATATTCTAGACAACATTGAAGAAATCGTAACCTATATACATGAAGAGCTTCAAAGGTATTTTTATTTCATTTTATATAAAATAATTTTATTTTTTATTTTCTATCCTTCATTGTTTTTGCCATTGAGTTCTAGTGGTGGAATATTTGATTAAGTATTTAAAGTTATTATCAATTCTATAAGAATTCTTTCATTTGAATGCGAGTGGAATAAGGAATTTATGGGTGCGAAAGTAGGGATTGTTGGAGATTCATATATACATGAAGATTTACATTTTCTAAAGAAATAAGTTTCAAACCTATACACATGAAGATTTACATTTTCTGCATTTCATGATTGAATCTTTGGATAATCATCAAAGAAGCAAGAATTCTCTAACTCCCGTAAAAATTATAATTCAAGTGTCATTTTCTGCCTGACCAAACATAAAGTTGATATTTCCTACACATCACTGACAGCATGGATTACGACAAGAGCTGCTGCAGCTGTCTCTAGCTGGGCATACTCAAAACAATTCAATAAAACTTTGCATGTCATAATGCAATTTGAGAAATGTAGGAAGAATGAAGAAAGAACAAAGTGGGTTGAGCCGGTCAAGAAGGGACAGCTGCGGTGCAGTTTTCCAAGAGGACAAAAGAGCTAACCTCGGGTCAAGCCTGGTGCAGTGAAGAGTGGGTTATCACGGTCACGGTGTTGTAGTCCACATTCCACAGGAGACAAAACTCAATTTGCATATAGAGCTGTCCGCATATCATGATCTAATGGTGTATTCAAGAATAGAAAAATTGGTGGGAAACCACCTCCTTGGAAAAAAAGTTGGTCATGGAGTGCAAGCAGGGGCAACAACAGTGCAGTCCTACCAAAACCAAGAAAGAAACCTGAAAAGTTGGTCAAGCAAAGCGTATTCAAGAAGAGGCAACGATGGTGCAGTCCACCTACCACCCCAATTGCACATGGAGCTGTCCGGCTAAGTGGTGCAAAGGCATTCAGTCTTGGTTGGAAGCTTTTGATCCAACGACAGGAATTTTGCAGGTGCGGTACCCTCTTTGGTGCCGCAGAATTTTCCATTGTGTAACAGTCTAACTAATCTAACAAAGTCTAACAAACTACCCAACTTATGAAGTGCAACAACTTCTGAAGCAAGCAGCAGCCGTTACAACAGTGAGACCAGTGAGACCAGTGAGAGCTGTGAGTAATCTTAACATCTATCAAGTAATTCGTGAGCAACAACCATTTTTGTTAAAAATGTCCTAAGAGGTGAACAAGGGCTTCAATGTAATCCCATCCAGAGTGAAAACCATGGTGCAGTTCACTTACCAAAGTGGTGCAAAAACATTGGTTATTGACTTGGTAGTCACACTTTCGGATGCTACTCTTTTTTTTTTAGATAATTTAATCTATGTAATCTGTTTAATAATTCAATAAATTGTTTTAACAACTTCGGTATAATAATTACATCTAATTAGACTCAAACTAATTAATTCTTTAACCTTGTGCTTGCAATTCCCAACCTTAATATTCTTTTATACATATGAACAAAATATTTATCACTCCATATCTATATCACTTTAAATATAGGCATAGATGTATCAATTCTAATGGTCGTGCTATTTCATTCAAGTATGAATTTGTTTGATGAATGGGCGATTTTTTTTTTTTAATCTAATTTACTTAAATAATTCCATATTTTTTAGGATTATTGTTCCAAAAAGATGTTTTAATATATTTTGTGACAGTCTTATTTCCCATATTTTCAAATTCCTAATTTGTAGCATTCATAGGAAATTTAAGTTATATCTATTTGATTCTAAAATTCAATCTGAGTTCGAACTTCGTTGATTACCATATGACTTTGATGAAATGACAAATTTTTGTTTATAGAAACAAAACCATAGTTAGCAGTGCTATGTGACACCCACATTACCATTATGATTATTTAAAAAAAAAAATATTTCCTATTGACAAATGACCTGTATATATCATCCCAAAAGTTAATCTTCACTCAATTTGTTTTTTTTTTTTTTTTTTTTTTTTAGTTTTTTTTTTTTTTAAATTTTATTAAATTCTTTTTTCAATTTGAGATCTCAATTCTAACAAATACAAACACAAAATTAAAATTGTTGACTGTTTGAAAATTGTTCAAATTACATGATAAATATTGATCATGTCATATTTTTGATTGAGTAAAATGAACACCACTTTTACTCTATTCTTTCAATAGTTGATTGTTATCAATTTATATTATATTCTTTTCACACCATAAAACATGTTTGGAAGATGAAAGGCACATTTGAATATGAATTCTTGAATTTCTTAATTCTCATGAACCTTGAAATAAGCGAAATCCAATTATAAACAATTTGGAAGTAATTGCAAGTTATAAGAAATTAAGTAAGATATGTCTACAAGCAGATGTCGATTTTGACCAGACAGTTTGCTAGTGATCAATCATAGACAAATAATTTATTGTAGTAAAGTCTATCATATCTTAAAAAGAAAAACACAAAATGTTCTTCCAGAAGTTACGCATTGGGCACCTTCACTTAATATTATGCTATTGGAAATATTCGAACATTATTCAAGCTGAATTACATTAGGGAAAATGGAACTACACAAACACTTGAGCATAATTTGCATAGAGTTCATACAATAAGGAACTTTCAACTACCAGGCCATGCCCAATGGTCCCTCGGATCTTCATGCCTTCTTTTTCTTAATTGTGGAGTCCTTACATCAACAATTTGATTGAGGATCTTCTTGAGTCTAACCACCACATCTTTCATGTTAATTCTCTTCTCAGGAGGCTCAGTTGTACAATCTAGAGCTAATGTCATGATGGAAGAAAAACAAGCTTGTTTTAAGGTAAAACTTTCATCTTCTTCTGTTAGAAGATTGTCATCTATAACCTCCATTATGTTGTTAGTTGATGACTCAACCCAAGTCTTCAAGGTTAGTTCCTCCACGAACATTTCATCTGTAGGCTTCTTCCTCACAAAAGTTTCCATCAGCATGATCCCATAACTATATATATCACCTTTTGTGGATACTATTCCCCCTGAACCATACTCTGCATGCTTGCATATTAGTTTTCATTAATAAAATGAACAAAGAAAGATAAATATTAATAAAAAAAAATGACCTTCTTGTGAAAAAATATTAAGTATTAAGAAGTCGAAAAAAATATTAGACATTTATGAAGAGCCAATGATTGAGTACAATTTTAAAAACCTAGAAAACTTGCAATAACTTATCCTCTATCCTGCTCCCTGCATGTAATATTAGTTGTTCATTATGTAAAACTTTGATGCCAACTAGTGCTTGTTGGTCAAATGGAAAACCAGCTAGTTGAGAGAAAAGAAAAATGGCATATGTTCATATCATTGTAAAATATGAATGTGTTGAAGTTGTAGGAAACTTTACCTGGTGCCATATAGCCTATGGTGCCTAAGGTTTTGGTTTGCTTCATAAACTCACTTCCCATCAACAGTTTTGCAATGCCGAAATCACTTATGTGTGCAACCATGTCATCATCTAACAAGACATTGCTGGGCTTCAAGTCACAGTGAACCACAGGATTTGAATAATCATGATGGAGATACTCCAACCCTGACGCCACATCTATCATAATTTTTAATCTTTAGAAAAAATCCAAATAGTAGATGTGAGAGTACAACCACTTCTCTAAGCTCCCATTAGGCATATACTCAAGCACCAAGGCTTTGAAGTCCAAGTTGGAGCAACTATTGATTATCTTGGCAAGATTTCGATGGCGAATATTCCACATTACTTCACATTCTACCTCAAAACTCTTGAAAGCTCCATGCAATTCCAAATTGAAAACCTTCACAGCAACAAACAGCCCATCGGATAATACCCCTTTATATACCATGCCTAAGCTTCCTTTCCCAATCAAATTGTCTTCACAGAAGTAGCTGGTTGCATAAAGGAGTTCTTGTTGTGAAATCATGAGATGCATTCTGGGATGCGATAAATCAACTTGAACCAGAGCTTCTAACTTAGTCTGTCTTCGCTTCCATAGAACAAAGAGAACCACTAGTATTATTGTTGATAATGATACACTCAGTGGGACAGTACATTTCAAGAGGAGAGATTTTGTGTTCCTTCTAGTATCTTTCTCACATGCCATGACTTCAAACCGAGGTGCTCCACAAAGTGCTAGGTTGGAGATGAAAGATTCAGCAGTGAAGTTTGCAAAGGGTCCACCGTTTGGAATCTCTCCTTGTAGTTTATTGAAAGAAACATTCAGGTATTTGAGATATTTCAGAGCCTCTAATGACTTGGGAATAAAACCAGATAAATTGTTCCCAGACAGATCCAAGTATGCCAAGCTCACCAAATCACCAAAATTGGGGGGAATATGACCTTGTAGCTTGTTATGGGATAGGTAAAGTAGGAACATGTTTTGAAGAAGTGATATGGTGCTTGGGATGTTTCCTGAAAATTGGTTCTTTGATAGGTCCAAACCCACTAAGGACTTCATGCTTCCAACTTCTAGGGGTAGTTGGCTGTTGAGGAAGTTTGAAGACAAGTTAAGAACCAAGAGATCTCTAAGGGTCCACAGAGATGAAGGTATCTCAGAATCTAGTTGATTGGAGCCAAAATATGTGCTCTAATGGCACATATTCGATATGATTTGTGCACCAAAGGACATTCAAATCACCCAACTTGACCTAAATCAATGCTAAGGCCCTAGCCATGAGTTTAATCTATAATTTGGAGATTTATCTCAGGTTCAAGGGAAGAAAATTGTGCAAATTGAATGACTTTAGATTTTGAAAGATCAAGAAAGGGCTAAATGAGGAAATAAGTGAGTCAAGACTCATTGAACGTAAGGAAAGGCAAAACAAGGATATCATGAGGTTGAAGGATGATAAATGACCATTATGGAGTAAGAAAGAAGGCAAGAAAGCATGGGGAATGAGGCATGAAGCAAGATTTAGCTGCATGGAAATTTAGAACTCAAAAATCTGATGGCATTATATACTCTGACTTTGAGGACAAATTTGGAGAACTTTTTGGAGTCCATTATATACATACTATATATCGTTTCGAAGCTCGGGAAGTCAGGAGTCCAACACCTCAAACGGTTTGCAAATCGGAGCTGAAATGAAGAAGTTATGGCCATTTGAAGACAACTGCACCAAGCTGGAGGGTCATTTCGAAATGATTTCGAAATTCAACTTATGATTTCGAAATTCAACTTATGAATTCGAAATCCACTTCGAAATGACACCAATTTCGAATTCACCCACTGCCACTTTGATGTTCCGCCTCCTCTACCTCGGGAATTGCATCTAAAGCACTCCATCCGCCCTAGGTGGACCCCACACGACTAGAAATCACCATTTTATTATTTTTTAATCATTTTTTAGGAAATTATTTTGTAATAAGTGGCCAATGAGAGTGTGCCACATGTTAGGTAATTGAGGATATTATATAATCCCTCTCAATTCTAGGTTTTAGGGATCTTGGATCTTGGATTTTTTTTCTGGAGTTTTTGACATTGAAGGAGGAAGAAGACGAGAACTTTGGTTTGTTTTCTTTTTCTTCTTTATTGAATATATTGTTTTTAGTTTCTTTTGATTCAAATTATGGATTTTTACCCTATTATGGATTGTGAATGTGACATCACCCCCATGAGAGGCTAAGAGCCAACTTGGGGCTTGAAGCATGAAAACCTAAGGGCTAGGAAACCTATAGGGACAATGGGTAAATTACTATAACAATGAGATTAATTATTGGTTGGGTGACAATTTATTATATTTTTTTATCCTATCCTTGTGAGTTCATTTAGGGGATGATACGATAGGTTATTACTTGATACTAGTGATTCTTGGTAATTCTTGATCATTAGTTATCCTCGTTTTCCCTACCGTTATTTGCCCCTAAACAAAGCTATAAGGAGTAGGAAGGGTTAAAAAGCCAAATCTTAAAGTGATAATCAATCTCATTCATTTGATGGTTTTAGGAATCTGTTTGAAAAAGGAAAAATTAGGTTTCGGATGCAATTTTGAGTTATAGAACCCAACTTGATCGCGAGTGGCCAAGGATCCCAAAACCCTAAGATCATATTACTTAAAATACCCTTGTTTTCTATAATTTCTATACCCTAGGTTGGATTGTGGAAAACCCCAAACTTGAATCAATTGAATTTAAAATCAATATTCATTTTCTCTTATTAATCCAATTTCTTTTACTTAGTTTCACATTATTCACATATTGTTTTTCACTTAAGGATTTAAACAAAAACAATTCATTTATTCTAGTATTGACAATTTTCATAAGCCAGTCCTTGAGAACGATACCCGGAATACTACAAAAGTCGTAGTGACTCTTTCTCTAGTTTTTCTTGACCAGAGTTACTACGTAAAAAGGCTAAGTATTTTGGTACAATAGAGAAATTTCGGTCACTAGTCCATTGGAGTGAAGATAGACGTTACGCAGTCCAGTAAGATTCCCAAAGCAGTTAGGGATTGTTCCGGAAAGTTTATTTGAACTCAAATCTAAGAATGCTAAGTTTTTCAAATGGCATAGACCACTAGGAATGTGTTGAATATAATGTATTTATAGTATATTATCTTTCCTTGTTAATATAGGTCACATGTATGGTAGTTAGGACTCCTAGCCTTATATATATATATATATATCTCTCAATTGTAAGTAGAGATTACATGAATGAGAATTAAGGTTTTTCTTCTTTTTTTTTCTCTCTCTCAACATGGTATCAGAGCCAAGGAAGAAAACCTAATTCTTTCCTGTTTCCCGTGTCATCAACTCCGGGAAACCTTCCGGTGACCGTGTTTTTTTCCAGTCACCTTCCCCATCTCCCAATACTTTCCGGTCAGTCGGATCGTCGTTAGAAACCACTCACCACCGGCGAACTTTCCTGCGACCTATTTTTCCGACACCGACCATACTAGAAGGAGCGCTTGGAGGAGATCTCCAACTTTTGTGAAGGCACCGGCACCAAAAGAGCATCCACGCGCCGGCCACACGCCATTTTCCGACCGGAGGCTGCATCTCACGCGCGGGTGCGTGAGGGCGCGTGAGGCATTTTCCGGCGACGCGCCTCCTCCTCCAGCTTCGCCTTACGCCGACCAGCCTCCCTACCTCCCTGGTTCTCCCATCCAAGCCCTGTACGTACCTCTTTTGGGGATTTTTGTCTTTGTCGGCCCTCCAAACAGTCTTTCCGGTGAAGCTCCGACTACTTTTGCTCCACTCCAATCCCTGCACGTGCCTTGGGAAGTGTTCTTCTACCTTTTTGGTGGTACCACGCCGCGATCTAAGGTCGTCTCCCTTTTTTGGTGGTGCCACGCCGCAATCTGAAGCCGTATTAGGGCTCTCTTCGATCCAAACATACTTCATTCTCCAGATAGGTGGATATGGCTACTAAAGCTTCCATTTTTTCCTCTGTCATATCTGGATCTCCTATAATTACTTCGGAGAAATTAGTTGGCAGTGAAAATTATCTTTCCTAGTCTGCCTCTGTTGAACTTTGGTTTATGGGTCAAGGATATGAGGATCACTTGATTACACAGGAGACAGATATCCCTCAGGTTGACCGCGTACAGTGGAGGAAGATAGATGCACAGTTATGTAGTGTATTATGGCAATCGGTTGATCCCAAGATTCTTCTTCATCTTCGGGCCTACAAAACTTGTTTTAAATTTTAGACTCAGGCCAAAGGATTATACATGAATGATATCCAGCGTCTTTATAAGGTGGCTTCTGCTATTGTCCATATCAGCCAACAGGACTTGGATCTATCTACTTATATTGGCCAAATTGCCTCTCTTAAGGAGGAATTCTTGACTGTGATTCCTCTTACTCCTGATGTTGGGGTTCAACAAACACAGCTTGACAAGTTCTTCATGGTTCTTACTCTTATTGGCCTCCGTCAGGATCTTGAGCCTGTCCGCGATCAGATTCTTGGTAGTTCATTAATTCCCTCCTTGGATGATGTGTTTGCTTGCCTCCTCCGTATTTCCTCCACTCAGACTTTGCCATTTGATAGCACTTCAGATTCTTCTATATTAGTTTCTCAAACTAGCTCTCGAGGAGGCCGCAATGGTACCCGAGGTAGAGGTCAACGTCCTCATTGCACCTATTGCAATAAACTTGGCCACACTCGCTATCGTTGCTATCAGTTAGATGGACGGCCTCCTCGCACTGCCCATGTGGCCCAGTCCTCTGATTCTCCACTGCCTTAGCCTCCGAGCTCTTCTGCATCTCAGGCTTTTGTTGCCTCTATTGCCCAGCCTAGTAATGCCTCTGCCTGCCTTACCCACACATCTTCTCTTGGACCCTGGATTCTAGATTTTGGAGCTTCTGATCACCTATCTGGTAATAAGGATTTTTTCTCCTCTATTACTACTACCTCTGCTTTACCTACTGTTACCTTAGCTAATGGTTCTCAAACTGTGGCTAAAGGTATTGGTTTAGCCCTTCCTCTGCCTTCTCTACCTCTCACTTCTGTCCTTTATACTCCTGAATGCCCTTTTAATCTTATTTCCATTAGCAAAATCACTCGTACTCTTAATTGCTCTATTACCTTTTCTGATAAATTTGTGACCTTGTAGGACCGGAGTACGGGGAAGACGATTGGAATAGGACATGAGTCTCAAGGCCTCTATCACCTCACCTCGGATTCATCTCCTGCAGTTTGTATTTCCACTGATGCTCCTCTCCTCATTCACAATCGTCTGGGCCACCCTAGTCTCTCCAAGTTCCAGAAGATGATCCCTCGTTTTTCCACTTTGTCGTCGCTTCCGTGTGAGTCATGTCAGCTTGGGAAACATACTCGTGTATCGTTCCCAAAGCGTTTGAATAATCGGGCAAAGTCTCATTTTGAGCTTGTCCACACTGATGTTTGGGGTCCTTGTCGGACTGCGTCTACTTTAGGATTTCAGTATTTTGTCACTTTCATTGATGACTATTCTCGATGTACTTGGTTATTTTTAATGAAAAATAGAGCTGAGTTATTCTCTATTTTCTAGAAATTTTATGTTGAAATCCAAACCCAGTTCAATATTTCTATTCGTGTGTTACGCAGTGACAATGCCAGGGAATATTTTTCAGCCCCATTTACTTCGTTTATGTCTCATCATGGGATTCTTCATCAGTCTTCTTGTGCTCATACTCCTCAACAAAATGGGGTAGCTGAACGCAAGAATCGACATCTTGTTGAGACAACTCGTACTCTCCTCCTCCATAGTAATGTTCCTTTTCGTTTTTGGGGGGACGCTGTTCTTACCGCTTGTTATTTGATTAATCGTATGCCCTCCTCTGTCTTACACGATCAGATTCCTCACTCCCTTCTCTTCCCTGACCAACCACTTTATTTCCTTCCTCCTCGTGTCTTTGGTTGTACTTGCTTTGTTCATATTCTCACTCCTGGACAGGACAAGCTTTCCGCCAAAGCCATGAAGTGCCTCTTCTTGGAATATTCCAGACTTCAGAAGGGTTATCGTTGTTATTCCCTTGAGACTCATCGATACTTTATCTCCGCTGATGTCACCTTCTTTGAGGACTCACCATTATTTTCCACCACTTCTGAGTCTCTTCCTGTTTCTGAAGTCTTGCCCATTCCCATTGTCTCCCCACCTGATGCTATGCCCCCTCGACCACTTCAGGTTTATCATCGTCGCCCTCTTGTCGTTGCTCCTCTCCCTTTTGCTGAGGCACCTACTGACTCACTTCCTATCCCTTCGGCTTCACCTGCCCCGGCTCTACCTTCTCCTAATGACTTACCCATTGCTGTTCGGAAAGGTACTCGCTCTACTCGTAATCCTCATCCTATTTACAATTTTTTGAGTTATCATCGATTATCTTCACCCTATTCTGCTTTTGTTTTTGCTATATCCTCTGTTTCTCTTCCAAAGAGCACCCATGAAGCTCTTTCCCATCCAGGCTGGCGACAGGCAATGGTGGATGAAATGGCTGCTCTGCACTCTAATGGCACTTGGGATCTTGTTGTTTTACCCTCTGGTAAATCTACAGTTGGTTGTCGTTGGGTCCATGCAGTTAAGGTTGGTCCTGATGGTCAGGTTGATCGCCTTAAGGCCCGCTTAGTTGCTAAAGGCTATACTCAGGTTTATGGTTTTGATTATGGTGACACATTCTCCCCTGTTGCCAAGATTGCTTCTGTCCGTTTGCTTCTCTCCATGGCTGTTATGTGTTCTTGGCCTCTTTGTCAGTTGGATATTAAAAATGCCTTCCTTCATGGTGATCTTGCCGAGGAAGTTTATATGGAGCAACCTCCTGGTTTTGTTGCTTAGGGGGAGTCTGGTTTAGTGTGCAGGTTACACCGTTCTCTATATGGCTTGAAACAATCTCCTCGAGCATGGTTTAGCCGTTTTAGTTCTGTTGTTCAAGAGTTTGGCATGCTTCGCAGTACAGCAGACCATTCAGTTTTCTATCATCATAACTCCTTGGGGCAGTGTATTTATCTGGTTGTTTATGTGGACGACATCGTCATTACAGGTAGTGATCAGGATGGTATTCAAAAACTAAAGCAACATCTTTTTACCCACTTTCAGACCAAAGACTTGGGGAAACTCAAGTATTTCTTGGGAATTGAGATAGCTCAATCCAATTCTGGTGTGGTCCTTTCCCAAAGGAAGTATGCTTTAGACATCCTGGAAGAAACTGGTATGTTAGACTGTAAACCGGTAGACACACCTATAGATCCGAATGTCAAACTTATACCAGGATAGGGGGAGCCTTTAGGAGACCCCGGGAAATATCGACGACTCGTAGGTAAATTGAACTATCTCACCATTACTCGTCCAGACATTTCTTTTCCTGTGAGTGTTGTTAGTCAATTCCTACAGTCACCATGTGATAGCGATTGGGATGCCGTAATCCGCATTCTTCGATATATCAAAAGTACACCAGGCCAAGGTGTATTGTACGAGAACAGAGGTCATACTCAGGTTGTTGGTTACACAAATGTAGATTGGGCTGGCTCACCCACAGATAGACGTTCCACTTTAGGGTACTGTGTTTTTATTGGAGGTAATCTAATATCTTGGAAGAGTAAGAAACAAGATGTAGTGGCCAAATCTAGCGCTGAAGCCGAGTATCGAGCTATGGCTTTGGCAACATGTGAACTCATATGGTTGAGACATCTTCTTCGGGAGTTGAGATTTGGAAAGGATGAACAGATGAAACTCATCTGTGATAACCAGGCGGCATTACATATTGCATCCAATCCAGTCTTTCATGAAAGGACCAAGCATATTGAAGTTGACTGTCATTTCATTAGAGAGAAGATCGCATCAGGATGTGTTGCTACAAGTTTTGTTAATTCAAATGATCAACTAGCAGACATCTTCACTAAATCTCTCAGAGGTCCTAGGATTAAATATATTTGTAACAAGCTTGGTGCATATGACGTATATGCTCCAGCTTGAGGGGGAGTGTTGAATATAATGTATTTATAGTATATTATTTTTCCTTGTTAATATAGGTCACATGTATGGTAGTTAGGACTCCTAGCCTTGTATATATATATCTCTCAATTGTAAGTAGAGATTACATGAATGAGAATTAAGGTTTTTCTTCTTTCTCTCTCTCTCTCTCAACAGAATGGATCCGTGTATTCGATTTTGAGAAATATACAACATCTGGGGCTTCTGTAGGCATCCAAATGATGTTGGAATCAACCCTGTCAAGTCATTATCATCAAGTCCTAAACCAATCAAGTTGGTTAGATTACTAATCCCTGTAGGGATGGTGCCTCTGAGTTGGCAGCTGCTCATGCCAATACGTTCAAGAGAAATGGAGAGATTCCCCAATGAATTTGGAATAATGCCTTTTAAAGGATTACCATCGATCCACAATTTTCTCAAAGAAATGCAATTCGTCAATGATGGAAAAAAGGCAAGCTCAGAGTCTGAGTGTTCATTAGTCAACTGGTTTCGATAAAGGGAGAGCCATTGGAGTCGTCTCAAGTTTCCTATATCTTTTGGCACATTCGCAATGAAGTGGTTGTTGCCTATGTCCAGGATGATAAGTTTCGACATATTGGAAATGGACGTTGGAATTTTTCCACTGAATTCATTGGCTCCTATCGCAAGCCATTCAAGATTCAAGAGCCAAGTGCCAATACTTGATGGGAGACTGCCTGAAAGGTGATTTAGTACCAGCGAAAGGCCCTGCAGCTTAGAGATGTTGAAAATAGTTTCTGGTACTATCCCCGTTAGATTGTTTTGGCCAAGATGCAATATTTGTAAGTTGATGAGTTTCCCCAACTCCTTGGGGATATTACCTTGAAAATTGTTTTCGTCCAATCGAAGCTCCTGTAAGGCAGTTAAATTACCAAATGAAGGTGGAATGGTACTTGTGAAGTTATTCCTCCCAAGATAAATCTGGTCAAGCTTGGATAAGTTGCCAATTTCTCTTATTATGCTTCCTGCGTATTTGTTGTAATATAGTGACAGTGACAGAAGCTCTCCACATAAGGACAGGGTTGTAGGAAGTTGGCCACTGAGCTGATTCCAAGAAAGGTGGAGCCTTTGGAGATTAGGAAGATGTTTGCAGATATCTATTGGAAGACTCCCAGAAAGGCTATTATTACTAAAAGCAATAACTTGCAACAAAGAGATGTTGAAAATTTGGGCAGGAATAGGACCACTTAGTCTAGCAGGCTCGAAGATCAAAATATTTAAATTATGAAGATTCCCAATCTCGCTAGGAATTCCACCTCCCAAATTGTTATAATCAAGATATAATTCTTCAAGATTCGATAAACTCCCTATGGCTTGTGGAATGCCTCCAGTAAACTGATTGAATGATAATGATAGTACTCGGAGCTCTCGACAATGCGACAAGTTGGAGGGGATTTCACCTTCGAGTTGATTGGCTGCCAGACTCAAAAACCTCAATGAAGATATGTTGAACAGTGATTGAGGTATTTCTCCTGCAAGAAAATTAAAATGAGTGGGTTGGAAAAACTTCAATGCATTGCTTTCATCTTTGAAAGCTAGAGAGAAAGTGAGCGAATAAAAAGGCAGAAAAGAAAGGAAAAAAATTGTACCTATCAAGCTATTATTCCCAAAAGACAATATCTGAAGCTCCACCAAGTTACCAATTCCTTTTGGTATGCTTCCCGTGAATGCATTATATGATAAGGAAATTACTTGAAGCTTTATACATTGGCTTAAACTGGTGGGGATCTCTCCACTCAAGTGATTTGATGAAAGATTGAGCTCCTTGAGCTTTGGTTTGGTATTGCACATATCCATGGGAAGACTCCCAGAGACACTATTATGGAAGAGACTAATGTTGAGCAAAGAAGACATGTTGAAAATAGTGGCTGGTATGAAACCTGTTAAGTTGTTCATTGGGAATGACATTATCTTCAGATTAAGAAGATCACTCATCTTCTTTGGAATTTCACCAGCCAACTTGTTGTTGCCAAGATATAGCTCTTCAAGTTTTGATAAATTACAAATGGCTTCTGGAATGCTTCCAACCAGTTTATTATTGAATAAATTCAACTGTTGAAGCTCCTTGCACTTACCTAAAATAAAATGAAAAAATATCTAAAATATAATTATTATGAACATAAAAACTATGTTAGGTTGAGAAGAATATTAAAGAAAGAAAATAAAATATTAAGGGAAAATAATTTTCTCATTGTTGGTTTTATAGTAGAAAATTGGAAATAAAATAAAATATAATTAAAATTAATTAGAATTTTATGTATTTTAAAATTATTATATCTTCGTATAGAAGAATTAAAATAAGTAAATAAATATGAAGAAACATATAAAATTAATTTATTAAATTTAAATTTTTTATTTTATTTTAAATGAATGTGAATGATCATATAAAAATAATTTATTAACTTCAAATTTATTTATTTTTTTATTGTTTTCACTTTTTCTTTTCTTCTAAGAAACTCTCTATTTTCTTTCTCTTGTATTGTCACTAAAACTTTTTTGGGAACCAAACATAGTCAAGTCATAGGTTTTATTTCATTCCAATCAAATAGGAGGGAATGAAAATAGAGAGGAAAAATAAGAAAAAAAAAATTAAGTCAATAAATTATTTATGTTGTTTGAAATACATTTCACTTGTTCTAAATTTTCTATTTAAAAATAGATTAATTTTAATTATATTTGATTTTATTTTCGTATTTTTATAATAAAATCAAATATAAGAAAATAATTTCTTTCAATATTTTTTTCTTAGTACTTTCATGAAATCAAACATGATGATAACATTTGCAAGAGACACTAATATTGAGGAAAACTTATCATGAACTACATATTGATGGTTGCCAAGCATTTAAGGGGAATGCATTTTGGTTTGATAGAATACAATTTGGAACCTATACGATAGTCGGAATTGTGTGTACAATAATGTTTCTTACTTTATAATAATAATAATTTATGAAATTAACTGTACACTTAACACAAATGTTGGGTATTAGATAGAATATAAATAACTAATTGATATTTATTTTTATTTTTTATTGGGAATGTTAACAAAAAATTTATCCACTATTATTTATCACAAATAAACATTATATTGTATCTTTAAATATTTTATAGTAAATTAAATTAAAGCAATATATATATATATGAAATTATTTGATATCTATTAAATATTTTATTACATTCTAATGTATAATATATTACATTAAATTATGTTGACTTTTTATTAATATAATTTGTTGGACCAAAATTTTCTATATTTGAAATTATCTATCAATTGTAAAATATCACTATAAATAAATTATTTAATTTTATAACTGAAAAAGAAAAATACACTATTAGCTTAAACTTTTTATTATGGTTGTGTATGTTTATTCTGACTTGTATTTGATATTATTCATTCTAAAAATTAGAATAAAAAATCATTACCATTACTATAATTGTGTTTACTTGAGTTCATTCAAAATAGAAAAAAGAAAATAATTTTTAGGAAATTAAAAAAATAAAACTAAATTTTAAATTGTACAATGATTTATTTAGTTAAAATGAATTTTTTATCAAAATAAAGAGAATAAGTTAAAGTTGTATCATTCCTATTTTAGTTATCATTCATGGTCACAATAATTCAACAATCCAATCTACCAAATATATAAATATTATTTTTGGAACTATAATTTATCAATTACTCAACTATTTCATAACAATTGAAAGCCAAAAATCATGATAACCCCAACCTTCATTGATATTATATGTTGAAGCAAGAAACATGAGTGTTAAACCTGTAAAGTAGACAAAAATTATGAGAATCTTACCAATTTCCTTAGGAAGAGAGGCATGGAAGTAGTTATTGCTAAGATCAAGAGAAATAAGAAATGAGAGGTTGCCGACTTGTGGCGCAATAGTTCCTTCAAGAACCATGTTAGAGAGGTTGATTGCAGAAACTCTTTGCTGAGGAGCATTGCAAGAAATACCATACCAAGTGCAGTAGGAGCTTTTGGTTGACCAATTTGTTGCCAAAATGCCTTGGGAATCATATGTGATATGGGCTTTCAAGGCCATAAGAGCAAATTCATCAACTAAATTGATGGAGAATACTGTGGGAGTGAAGCAAGCCATCCAACAATGCACTAAAACAAACACTAAAACATAAGGTGAAAAGAGATGCATCTCTCCTTTGAGAGAGCAAGAAAAAAAAGTTGTTGATAAAGGTTGAAGGAGAGGATGTGGTTTACAAATGTAGGGGATAAGGAAGTGAGAGTAATTGGTGTGCAAAAACCTTCTTGAAAGAAGTGGGTGAAAGAGGTGGACAAGGGCTTGAATGCAGTCCCATCCAAAGTGACAACCAGAACAAGTGATATGGTGCTTGGGATGTTTCCAGAAAATTGGTTCTTTGATAGGTCCAATTCCTCTAAGGACTTCATGTTTCCAACTTCTAGGGGTAGTTGGCTGTTAAGGAAGTTTGAAGACAAGTTAAGAAACAAGAGATATCTAAGGGTCCACATAGATGAAGTATCTCAGAAGCTAGTCCATTGGAGTGAAGATTGATTCTTCGTAGTGAAGTAAGATTCCCAAAGCAGCTAGGGATTGTTCCGGAAAGTTTATTCGAACTCAAATCCAAGAATCCCAAGTTTGTCAAATGGCATAGACCACTAGGAATGGATCCGTGTATTCGATTTTGAGAAATACCCAACGCCTGGAGCTTCTGTAGGCGTCCAAGTGATGTTGGAATCAACCCTGTCAAGTCATTATCATCAAGTCCTAAACCAATCAAGTTGGTTAGATTACTAACCCCTGTAGGGATGGTGCCTCTGAGTTGGCAGCTGCACGCTTCAATATATTCAAGAGAAATGGAGAGATTCCCCAATGAATTTGGAATAATGCCTTTTAAAGGATCACCATCGATCCACAATTTTCTCAAAGAAATGCAATTCGGCAATGATGTAAAAAAGTCAGGCTCAGAGTCTGAATGTTCATTAGTCAACTGGTTTCGTGAAAGGCGGAGGATCTGGAGTCGTCTCAAGTTACCTAGATCTTTTGGCACATTCCCAGTGAAGTAGCTGTCGCTTATGTCCATGAAGATAAGTTTCGACATATTGGAAATGGACATTGGAATTTTTCCACTGAATTCATTGGCTCCTATAAAAAGCCCTTCAAGATCCGGGAGCCAAGTTTCAATACTTGATGGGAGACTGCCTGAAAGGTGATTTCCTTCCAGTGAAAGGACCTGCAGCTTAGAGATGTTAAAAATAGCTTCTGGTACTATCCCCGTTAGATTGCTTTGGCCAAGATTCAATATTTGTAAGTTGATGAGATTCCCCAACTCCATGGGGATATTTCCTTGAATATTGTTTTCTGCCAAATGAAGTTTTTGTAAGGTATTTAAATTACCAAATGAAGGTGGAATAGTACCTGTGAAGCTATTTCTTCCAAGATAAATCACTTCAAGCTTGGACAAGTTGCCAATTTCTCTTGGTATGCCTCCTGCGAATTTGTTTACAGATAGTGACAGTGACAAGCTCTCCACATAAGGACATGGTTGTAGGAAGTTGACCACTGAGCTGATTCCAAGAAAGGTTGAGCCCTTGGAGATTGGGAAGATGTTTGCAGATATCCATTGGAAGACTCCCAGAAAGGCTATTATTACTAAAATCAATCTTTTCCAACGAAGAGATGTTGAAAATTTCAGGAGGAATAGGGCCACTTATTCTACTAGATGCAAGGTTCAAAATATTTAAATTTGAAAGATTTCCAATCTCTCTAGGAATTCCACCTGCCAAATTGTTATAATCAAGATATAATTCTTCAAGACTCGATAAACTCCCTATGGCTTGTGGAATGCCTCCAGTAAACTGATTGACTGATAATGATAGTACTTGAAGCTCTCGACATAAGGACAGAGTTGTAGGAAGTTGACCACTGAGTTGATTCCAAGAAAGATAGAGCCCTTGGAGATTAGGAAGATGTTTGCAGATATCCATTGGAAGACTCCCAGAAAGGCTATTATCACTGAAACCAATTTCTTGTAATGAAGCGATATTGAAAATTTGGGCAGGAATAGGACCAATTAGTCTAGCAGACCCAAAGTTTAAAATATTTAAATTATGAAGATTCCCAATCTCTCTAGGAATTCCACCTCCCAAATTGTTATAACCAAGATATAATTCTTCAAGATTCGATAAACTCCCTATGGATTGTGGAATGCCTCCAGTAAACTGATTGAATGATAATGATAGTACTTGGAGTTCTCGACAATGCGACAAGTTGGAGGGGATTTCACCTTCGAGTTGATTGCCTCCCAGATTCAAAAACCTCAATGAAGATATGTTGAACAGTGATTGAGGTATTCCTCCTGCAAGAAAATTAAAATGAGTGGGTCGGAAAAACTTCAATGCATTGCTTACGTCTTTGAAAGCTTGAGAGAAAGTGAGAGAATAAAAAGGAAGAAAAGAAAGGAAAGAAAAAGTGTACCTATCAAGCTATTATTCCGGAAAGACAATCTCTGAAGCTCCACCAAGTTACCAATTCCTTTTGGTATGCTTCCCGTGAATTCATTATTCATTATATGATAAGGAAATTACTTGAAGCTTTATACATTGGCTTAAACTGGTGGGGATCTCTCCTCTCAAGTTATTTGATGAAAGATTAAGCTCCTTGAGCTTTGGATTGGTATTGCACATATCCATGGGAAGACTCCCAAAGAGACTATTATAGGAGAGACTAATGTTGAGCAATGAAGATATGTTGAAAATAGTGGCTGGTATGCTGATAAGTTGTTCATTGGGAATGACAATATCTTCAGATTAAGAAGATCACTCATCTTCTTTGGAATTTCACCAGCCAACTTATTGTTGCCAAGATATAGCTCTTCAAGTTTTGAAAAATTACAAATGGCTTCTGGAATGCTTCCAACCAGTTTATTATTGAATAAATTCAACTGTTGAAGCTCCTTGCACTTACCTAAAATAAAATGAAAAAATATCTAAAATATTATTATTATGAACATAAGAACTATGGTAGGTTGAGAAGAGTATTAAAGAAAGAAAAAGAAAATATTAAGGGAAAATAATTTTCTCATTGTTTGTTTTATCCTAGAAAATAGAAAAGAAAATAAAATATAATTAAAATTAATTAGAATTTTATGTATTTTTAAATTATTATATCTTTGTATCGAAGAATTAAAATAAGTAAATAAATATGAAAAAACATGTAAAATTAATTTATTAAATTTTAATCTATTTTTTTTAAATTTTAAATGAATGTGAATGATCATATAAAAATAATTTAATAACTTCAAATTTATTTATTTTTTATTGTTTTCACATTTTTCTTTTCTTTCCCTTATATTGTCACTAAAACTTTTTGGGAACCTAACATAGTCAAGTCATAGGTTTTATTTCGTTCCAATCAAATAGGAGGAAATGAAAATAGAGAGGAAAAATAAGAAAAAAAAAGTAAAAAAAAAAAAAAGATTTAAAGTCAATAAATTATTTATATGCTGTCTTAAATATGTTTCACTTGTTCAAAATTTTCTATTTAAAAATAGATTAATTTTAATTATATTTGATTTTTTTTTTCATATTTTTATAGTAAAATCAAATATAAGAAAATAATTTCTTTCAATATTTTTTTCTTAGTACTTTCATGGAATCAAACATGATGATAACATTTGCAAGAGACACTAATATTGAGGAAAACTTATCTTGAACCACATATTGATACTTGCCAAGCATTTAAGGGTAGTGCATTTTGGTTTGATCAAATACAATTTGGAACCTATATGATGGTTTGAATTGTGTGTACAATGATGTTTCTACTTTATAATAATAATTTGTGAAATTAACTATACACTTAACACAAATGTTGAGTATTAGATAGAATATAATAAATAATTGATATTTATTTTAATTTTTTTATTGGGAATGTTAACAAAAAAAATTATCCACTATTGTTTATCACAAATAAATATTATATTGTAGCTTTAAATATTTTATAGTAAATTAAATTATAGCAATATATATATATATATATGAAATTATTTGATATCTATTAAATATTTTATTACATTTTAATGTATAATATATTAAATTAAATTATGTTGATTTTTTAATAATATAATTTGTTGGATCAAAATTTTCTATATTTGAAATTATCTATCAATTGTAAAATATCACTATAAATAAATTATTTAATGTTATATAACTTCAAAGAAAAATACTCTGTTAGTTGAAACTTTTTATTATCGTTGTGTATGTTTATTCTTATTTGTATTTGGTATTATTCATTCTAAAAATTAGAATAAAAAATCATTACCATTACTATAATTGTGTTTACTTCAATTCATTCAAAAAAGAAAAAAAAAATAGGAAATTTAAAAAATAAAACTAATTTTTAAATTGTATAATGATTTATTTAATTAAAATGAATTTTATATCAAAATAAAGAGAATAAGTTAAAGTTGTATCATTCCCATTATAGTTATTATTCATGGTCATAATAATTCAACAATCCAATCTACCAAATATATAAATATTATTTTTGGAACTATAATTTATCAATTACTCAACTATTTCATCACGATTGAAAATAAAAAATTATGATAACCCCAACCTTTATTGATATTATATATTGAAGCAGGAAACATGAGTATTAACCTATAAAGTAGACAAAAATTATGAGAATCTTACCAATTTCCTTAGGAAGAGAGGCATGGAAGTAGTTATTGCTAAGATCAAGAGAAATAAGAAATGAGAGGTTGCCAACTTGTGGGGCAATAGTTCCTTCAAGGCCCATATTAGAGAGGTTGATTGCAAAAACTCTTTGTTGGGAGTGAAGCAAGCCACCCAACAATGCACTAAAACAAACACTAAAACATAAGGTGAAAAGAGATGCATCTTTCCTTTGAGAGAGCAAAAAAAAAGGTTGTTGATAAAAGTTGAAGGAGAGGGTGTGGTTTACAAATATAGGGGACAAGGAAGGGGGAGTAATTGGTGGGCAACAACCTTCTTGAAAGAAACTGGTGAAAGACCCATCCAAAGTGACAATTAACCATGGAACTATATAAGTGGGTTCAAAAGCATAGGTTATTGACTTAGTAGTCTCACTTCCTATGCTACTCTATCTTTTTTAGAAGATTGTAACCTATTTAATAATTAATTTAATAAATTGCTTTAACAATTTTGATATAATTACAACTCAACCATGATTGCATTCAAACTAAATCCATCAATCTTATATATACTTGGAATTTGCCATCTTAATTACATTCCGGAGATCTTCTCCACTCATTTTACAAGTTCATTGTATAACATGACATTACATAGATAGGTAGATAGATAGATAGATGAATGGAGTGACTATACTATTGGTCGTGTATGCTAATTAGAAAGGAAAATGGTGCTTTTTCTAGTCCACTTTTTTCAATTAATTTAGAAAGAGAGAAACAATGATAGTATGTATTTAACTTCTCTATGGAATATATTGAAAAAGCAATTAGAAGGATAGCCAAATCCAGAATGTAACATTACTCATGAAAAAAAATTCGTGAAAAACTTAAAACTTTTCAAAAACATTATACTTTTAGAAAATGTCGTTTGAAATAATTAATAGGGTAAGGACATTTATTTTCTCAAAAACAAATTTATTATATCCTTTGAAAATCAAGTCTGTTGAACCTTAAAAATAAAACCAAAAAATAAGCATGTCTATTATTTTTATTTTTGAAATTTTGCAAGCAAAAATTTGCTAAAAAATGCCATATCGCTCCTTTTTCTTTGTATATGATTGTGGGTGTTTTGAGCTATCTCTAGTATATATTCTAGACAACATGGAAGAAATCAATCGAAGAAGAAGCAATAAATGACTCCAAACCTATATACATGAAGAGCTTCAAAGGTATTTTTATTTTATCTTATATAAAACAATTTTATTTTTTATTTTTAAATTTCTATCCTTCATTGTTTTTGCCATTGAGTTTTGATCTAAGTAGTGGAATGTTTGATCAAGTATTTAAAGTCAATATCAATTCTATAAGAATATTTTTGTTTGAATGTGATATATATATATAGCGGATGGTTGTAATACATATGAATGGGATATGCACACCATTGATATGGGTGTGAAATTAGGGACTGTTGGAGATTCATATATACATAAATATTTACATTTTCTAAAGAAATAAGTTCCAAACCTATATTCATGAAGTTTACATTTTCTGCATTTCATGATTGAATCTTTGGATAATCATTGAAGAAGCAAGACTTTTCTAACTCCCATAAAAATTATAATTCAGGTGTCATTTTCTGCATGACCAAACATAAAGTTTGATATTTCCTGCACATCACTGAAAGCATGGATTATGACCAGAGCTGCTGCAACTGTCTCCAGCTGGACACACTCAAAACAATGCAACAAGCATCTGCATGTCATAATGGAATTGGAGAAATGTAGGAAGAATGAAGAAAGAACAAAGTAATTGGTGGGTAAACCCTGTATGGTGATCCCTAAAGGGACAAGACACCCTCAACCTCTTTTGGAGAAGTGGGTTGAGCCGGTCCAGAAGGGACAGCTGCGGTGCAGTTTTTTCCAGAAGGACAAAAGAGCCAACCTCGGGTCCAGCCTGGTGCAGTGAAGAGTGGGTTATCACGGTGCCGTCTTCCACATTCCAAAGGAGACAAAACTCAATTTGCATATAGAGCTGCTCACGTATCACGATCTAATGGTGTATTCAAGAAGAAAGAAATTGGTCGGAAGCCACCTCCTTGGAAAAAAGTGGGTCATGGAGGGCAAGCAGGGGCAACGACAGTGCAGTCTTACCAAAACCGAGAAAGAAACCTGAAAAGTTGGTCAAGCAAAGCGTATTCAAGAAGAGACGACGATGGTGCAGTCTACCTACCAAAGGGGAAAAAACACCACTTGCACATGGAGCTGTCCAGCTTAGTGGTGCAAAGGCATTCAGTCTTGATTGGAAACTTTTGATCCAACGACAGGAATTTTGCAGGTGCGGTACCCACTTCGGTGCCGTAAAATTTTCAATTGTGTAACGGTCTAACCAATCTATCAAAGTGTAACAAACTACCTATATAACTTTAGAAGTGCAACAGCTTCTGAAGTACAGCAGCAAGCAGCAGCCGTTACACCGGTGAGAGCTGTGAGTGATCTTAACGTCTGTCAAGTAATTTGTGAGCAACAACCTTTTTTGGAAAAAGATGTCCTAGGAGGTGAAAAAGGGCTTCAATGTGATAACCATGGTGCTGTTCACTTATCAAAGTGGTGCAAAAACATTGGTTGTTGACTTAGTAGTCACACTTCCGATGCTACTCTTTCTTTTTCGGATAATTCAATCTATGTAATCTGTTTAATAATTTTATGAATTGTTTTAACAATTTTGATATAATCTATTTAATAATTTGACAAAATTGTTTTAACAACTTCCATATAATTACATTTAATTGGACTCAAACTAATTCATTCCTTAACCTTGTGCTTGGGATTCCCTACCTTAATATTCTTTTATATATATGAACAAAATATTTATCATTCCATATCTATATCACTTTTAATGTAGATATAGATGTATCAATACTAATGGTTATGCTTTTTCATTCAAGTATGAATTTGTTTGATGAATTGCTGATTGTTTTTAATCTAATTTGCTTAAATAATTCCATATTTTTTGGGATTATTGTTCTTAAAAGATGCTCTAATATATTTTGTGAAAGACTTATTTCCCATATTTTGAAATTCCTGATTTGAAGCATTCATAGGAAATCTAAGTTATCTTTATTTGATTCTAAAATTCAATCTGCGTTTAAACTTCAGTTGATTATTATATATTTCGATGAAATGACAATTTTTTGTTTATAGAAACAAAACCATGGTTAGTTGTGCTATGTGACACCCACATTACCATGGTGATTATTTTCAATAATATTATTTCCTATTGAAAAATGACCTGTACATATATCATCCCCAAAGTTAATCTTCACTCAATTTGGTGTTTCTTTTTAAAAAAAAAAAAAAATTTACTAAATTCTTTATCCAATTTGAGATCTTAATTCTCACAAATAAAAACACAAAATTAAAATTATTAACCTTTTCAAAATTGTTCAGATTACATGATAAATATTGATCATGTCATATCTTAAAAAAAAAGTACAAAATGTTCTTATGGAAGTCATTCACTAGGTATCTTGACTTAATATTATGCCAATGGAAAAATATGAAATAAAAGCATACAGAATAATTTGTATAAAGGTGATATAATAAGGAACTTTCAACTACCTGGCAGGCCATGCCCAATGGTCCCTCAGTTCTTGATTTGTGAACTCTTAAATAAGCTGAGGGTGGAAGAAAGGGACATGATCTCCATGCCTTCTTCTTCTTAATTATGGAGTCCTTAAATTAGCAATTTGATTCAGGAGCTTCTTGAGTCTAACCACCACATCTTTCATGTTAATCCTCTTTTCAGGAGGCTCAGCTGTACAATCCAGAGCTAATGTCATGATGGAAGAAAAACAAGCTTGTTTTAAGGAAAAACTTTCATCTTCTTCTGTCAGGAGATTAGCATCTATAACCTCCATTATGTTGTTGGTTGATGACTCCACCCAACTCTTCAAGGTTAGTTCCTCCATAAACATTTCATCTATAGGTTTCTTCCTCACAAAAGTTTCCATGAGCATGATCCCATAACTATATATATATATATATCACCTTTTGTGGATACTATTCCCTTTGAGCCATACTCTGCATACTTGGACGATATTAGTTTCCATTAGTAAAATGAACAAAGAAATAGTAATATAGAGAAAGATAAATAATTAATAAAAAAAAATCTTCTTGTTAAAAAATATTAATTATCAAGAGGTCAAAAATGATCATGTAAGACATTTGTAAAGAGCCAATGACTACCTCTCCATTTTTCAAAGGATTGAAAACAATTTAAAAAACCTAGAATACTTACAATAACTTATCCTCTAACCTACACCCAACATGTAATATTAGTTGTTCATTATGTAAAACTTTGATGCCAAATAGTGCTTCTTGGCCAAATGGAAAACCAGCTAGTTGAAAGAGAAAAAAAAATGACACAAGAATGTGTTGAAGTGGTAGGAAACTTTACCTGGTGCCATATAGCCTACGGTGCCCAAGGTTTTGGTTCTCTTCATAAACTCATTTCCCATCAAGTCACAGTGAACCACAGGATTTGAATAATCATGATGGAGATACTCTAACCCTGATGCCACATCTATCATAATTTTTAATCGTGGACAAAATCCAAATAGTAGTTGTGAGAGTACAACCACTTCTCTAAGCTCCCGTTAGGCATATACTCAAGCACCAAGGCTTTGAAGTCCAAGTTGGAACAACTACTAATTATCTTGGTAAGATTTTGATGGTGAATATTCCACATTACTTCACATTCTACCTCAAAACTCTTGAAAGCTCTTTGTAATTCCAAATTGAAAACCTTCATAGCAACAATCAACCCATCGGATAGTACCCCTTTATATACCATTCCTAAGCTTCCTTTTCCAATCAAATTGTCTTCACCAAAGTAGCCGGTTGCATAAAGGAGTTCTTGATGTGGAATCATTCTATGCATTCTGGGAAGCGGCAAATCAACTTGAACCGGAGTTTCTGACTTAGTGTGTCTTTGCCTCCATAGAATAAAGAGAACCACTAATATTATTGCTGATAATGATACACTTAGAGGGATAATACATTTCAAGAGGAGTGATTTTATGTTCCTACTAGTATCTTTCTCACATGCCATGACTTGAAATCAAGGTGCTCCACAAAGTGCTAGGTTGGAGAAGAAAGATTCAGCAGTGAAGTTTGCAAAGGGTCCTCCGTTTGGAATCTCTCCTTGTAGTTTATTAAAAGAAACATTTAGGTATTTGAGATATTTCAGAGCCTCTAATGACTTGGGAATAGTACCAGATAAATTGTTCCTAGACAGATCCAAGTATTCCAAGCTCACCAAATCACCAAAATTGGGAGGAATATGACCTTGTAGCTTGTTATGGGATAGGTAAAGTTGGAGTAGGTTTTGAAGAAGTGATATGGTGCTTGGGATGTTTTCGAACTCCCATAACAATTATAATTCAGGTCTCATTTTCTGCGTGACCAAACATAAAGTTAGATATTTCTTACTCATCACTGAAAACATGGATTATGACCAGAGCTGTGTAGGGAATTAAACCGAATTCCCAACCTGTGAGAAACAAAAAAAAAATAGAGAAAACACACGCCAAAGAAAAACAATCACACGCACAAGACAGTATTTACGTGGTTCGGCAATTTGCCTATGTCCACGGAGTTGCAGGGATATCACTATTATCAGGGAAGAATACAGAGTACAACCCCAGCGGCTACAATATTTTCTCTCTATATATAACACGACAACCACACCACACAAAAAAACCCTAATTACAAAAGGTAGTTCCACAATGGGCTAAATGGGCCCAACAGGCCTCAGTAAATCTCCCATTAAAAAGCTATGCAATATTATTCGGGTTGGGTCGTCAAATCGGATCAAACAAAACTAGGCTCTACAAAGCCCAACAAATCTCCCACTTGGAGACTAGTCCAATCACCAACATCAAACCACTATCCTCCAAGAAACAATCCCTCATCTCTGCAACTCATCCTCCTATCCTCAAGCTAGAAGACCAATTGAAGCTACGCACAGCTTCAACTTCTCAATAGTGACACCCTTAGTCAACATGTCTGCCGAGTTCTTATATCCACAAATCTTCTCAAGTATTACCAATTTATCTTCAACAAGATAACGAATAAAGTTGTATTTTGTTTGTATATGTTTTGACTTTGAATGAAAAGCCAAATTTTTGGCAAGAAAAATTGCACTTTGACTGTCACTGTGTAGAATCATCTCCTTTCCAGTTTCAGTTGCTGCAACATACTTAGCTTCTGTAGTAGACAAAGTAACAATCTTCTGTAAATTTGAAGCCTATGATATAGCTGTACCACCTAGTGTAAAAACAAACCCAGTATTACTCTTTCTACTATCAATATCACCAGCAAAATCAGCATCTACAGAACCCTGTAGTTTCAAACTTGCACATGTGAAGTAAAGACATGTATCTAATGAACCCTTCAGATATCTTATAATCCACTTGACTACCTCCCAATGCTGCTTTCCAGGTCTACTCATGAATCTGCTCACAACTCCCACTGCATGTGTAATGTCTGGCCTTGTACACACCATAGCATATATCAAGCTGTCAATAGCTGAGGCATAGGGCACCTTGCTCATATGATCCCTTTCTTCTTCTGTCTTCGGTGACTGTTCTTTGCTTAGTTTGAAATGACTGCCCAAGGGTGTGCTCACTGGTTTAGCTTCATTCATGTTGAACTTGCTGAGAACATTATTCACATACTCTGACTATGAAAGCTTCAATGTACCATTAACTTTGTCCCTAATGATTCTCATACCAAGGATTTGTTTTGCAGCTCCCAAATCCTTCATTGCAAACTGTTTGGACAATTGTTTCTTCATATTATTAATCTTCTCAATGTCAGACCCTACAATAAGCATAGCATCCACATACAACAGTAATATGATGTAAGAATTGTCAAAAGACTTAACATAACAACAATAATCAACTTCACATCTCTTGAACCCAATTCTATACATAAAACTGTCAAACTTCTTGTACCACTGTACGTTTATGAGCTTGTTTAAGGCCATACAAGTTTTTTCTCAGTTTGCAAACTAGATTCTCTTGTCCCTGAACAATGAACCCTTCTGGCTGAATCATGTAAAGGTCTTTCTCCAAGTCACCATGAAGAAATGTTGTCTTGACATCTAACTGCTCAAGATGTAAGTTTTTTGCAGCCACCATTCCAAGTACAAGTCTAATTGTTGACATCTTCACAACTGGAGAAAATATCTCTGTGTAGTCAATGCCCTCCTTTTGCTGGAACCCATTAACAACTAATCTGGCCTTGTAACGCTTGCTACCATCATGCTCATTCTTTATTCTGTATACCCATTTGTTGTGCAAAGCCTTCTTTCCTACTGGTAATTCAGTCAGTTCCCATGTCTGATTCCCCAACAAGGAATCCATCTCATCCTTCATGGCTAACTCCCACTTGCTTGAATTCTCATCTTGCAAGGCTTCATCATAACACTCTAGCTCACCACCATCAGTCAACAGGAGATAATTTAAAATAGGTGAATAACGCTGCAGAGGTCTAATGTTCCTGGAAGATCTGCGAACTTCAACTACAGGTGTACTCAGATCTACCGTGAATTTACATTCTCCTTATCTTCTTCACCCCCTTTTTGGACAGTACTTTTAGTCAATTCATCTAAGTTAACAAACTCAGATTTCTTTTGATCTATATCTATAACATCTGACACTACAATTGACTTGTCCTTGTACATAACCTGTTCATTAAATATCACATTTCTACTTCTGATGATTTTCTTGTTTTGTTCATCCCAAAACCTATAGCCAAATTTCTCATCACCATAGCCAATGAAAAAACATATTTTTGACTTTGCATCAAGTTTACTACGAGCATCAGAATCAATATGAACATAAGAAACACAACCAAAAACTTTTAAATGTGAAAACTTCACCTCTTTACCGCTCCAAACCTCCTCAGGAAGTCTAAACTCCATGGGAACTGATGGTCCTCGGTTTATCAGGTAAGCTGCAGTGCTAACAGCATTAGCCCAAAAAGTTTTTGGTAGTCTAGCATGCAACGTCATACTTCTAGCATGCTCATTGAGAGTTCTGTTCATGCGCTCAGCCACACCATTCTGCTATGGTGTCCCAGGAATAGTCTTCTCCATCCTAATTCCCTATGCAGCACAATACTCACTGAACTCTCCATCTATGCACTCTCCTCCATTATCTGACCTCAAACATTTTACTTTCAAACCTATTTCTGTCTCAACCATGGCCTTCAATTTCTTAAAAGTTTCAAATACATCAGATTTATTTTTCAGAAAATAAACTCATACCTTTCTGCTTGAGTCATCAATAAAAGTGATGTAGTACCTTGAACCTCCAAGGGATGCAACCGGAGAAGGCCCCCACAAATCAGTGTGTACTAGTTCCAATTTTTCAGCCTTCGAAGTCCTGCCAGTTTTCAAGAAGCTCACTTTTTTTTGCTTTCCTAAGATGCAACTTTCACATATGTCAAAATCAATGGACTTCAATTCTGGTAGTTTTCCTTTTGATAACAGTATCTTCATCCCTTTCTCACTCATGTGACCAAGTCTACGGTGGCATAGGCTTGTATCAGTACTTGCATCAGCAACTGCAATTGTGTCTCTTAGACATGAGGTTATATACAGAGTACCAGTCTTCTTTCCACGAGCCAATACCCTAGCTCCCTTTGTAACCTTCCAAGTACCACCAAAAAATAGTATTGCATGTCCTTCATCATTAAGTTATCCAACAAAAATCAAATTCCTCCCCAGGTCAGGAATATGTCGAACCTTCTCCAGTAACCAAACAGACCCATTGGGCAATGATATCCGGACGTCTCCCAGAACCACAACATCCAAGGCTAAACCATCAGCCAAATATACCTTACCAAAATCACCTGCAACATAATTCTGTATGATTTCTCGGTGTAGAGTGGTATGAAACAAAGTTCCTGAATATAAAACCCAATCTTCAAGTGGACTGTCTACTGCAAGAAGTAATGCATCCTGTACCTCTTCTGTTACAACATTAGTAGAATCATCTTCATTCTTCTTCTTAGGGCTTTTGCATTGCCTTTTAAAGTGACCTGTTTTCCCACAATTCCAGCATCGTACTTGTTGGCTTGATTTAGATTTGCTTATGTTTCGATTTTCCGATGCTACTCTTTTTTTAGATAATTCTATCTATGTAATTTGTTTAACGTACAATTTAATAAATTGTTTTACATCTAATTGGACTCAAACTACTTAATTCCTTAACCTTGTGCTTGGAATTCCCAACCTTAATATTCTTTTATATACATGAACAAAATATTTATCATTCCATATCTATATCACTTTAAATATAGAAATAGATGTATCAATACTAATGGTCATACTTTTTCATTCAAGTATGAATTTGTTTGATGATGAATTGCTGATTGTTTTCAATCTAATTTGCTTAAATAATTCCATATTTTTTAGGATTATTGTTCCTAAAAGATGGTTTAATATATTTTGTGAAAGACTTATTTCCCATATTTTGAAATTCCTAATTTGAAGCATTCATAGGAAATCAAAGTTATTGTGGACCCGCATTTTTCACATGCGTCTTCACTCGATCGGCGAGACTCGCTTTTATTTGTGAAAATTGAATTTTTGGAAAAGTCAGAGTCGCCACTTATTTTATTTTTTATTTTAAAGGGAAAATAAAATAAGAAAGAAAAACCCTAAAAGTGACTCCATCATTTTTGGAAAAAAACTTGTCTTTGAAAAGCCCAAGTCTAAATTTAGGGATCAAATTACTTATTGGGAAGGTACCTCTAGGAGGTAACACCCTTCTAAGCCCTAAAGAGGTCTCTACTGACTAAGTTAAGGGAAATGTGGCAATTAATTGATTAATTATAGATACTTAAGTAGGGTAGGTGATTTCAAGAGAATGACATTCCCAACAAGAAAACTAATCACAATCATATAGAAGATTTAGAGTGCGTACCTGGACCACTTCTTAAGCGCTATCATAAAACATCAATAGTTAATTTAGATAGTATATCACCGAACATGCACTTTATCATAAATGATCGAACAATGTAACAAATATATCAAAGCACCCAAGCACTATCAAACATAGGCATAATTCATAATGACAATCATATTTACAGAATTTAGAAGATGGGTGATAGGGAGCGTACCTGGATAGCATAGATAACTCATAATATGCTTCCTCGGGACATGGGGGTTAGACAATAAATAAAAAAACAAGAAATCCTAACATGCATATCTAATTAGCATAGCAAAAATGATTAGAATATACGAAATAATCAATTATCACACACATCTTGTATACAATTCCTAAAAAAATAGATAGATATGATTACAACAAATAACAAGAGTAGTAGCAAAAATAAGTTTTGAAAAGATTTTCTTATGTAAGGGTTTCACCAATTCCCCAATTGATATACACGAATTTAACCTAAAATTATCCCATTTATTTGGGACCACAAGCTTGGATTCATGTTTTGTTCAAGCAAAATTTTCATTGAAAACGGAGAATGATGCAATCCGATCAAGATATGGTTGCATATTATTTTAAGAGAATGAGATTTTGATTCTAAAGACTCTAAATGAATTTTCTTTTTAAATAGATTTTTTCTTAAAGGGTTCTTTTGAGAAAAAGTGTTTTGTTTTTAAAATAAAAGAAATTAATTTTGAAAACAACAAAACATAGAAAACAAAATGCCAACCAAAATAAAAAGAAACAAAAATCACAAAATAAAGATTTAGACAATCATGCCAATCAAAGTGGTGAGAGTAGGGCCAACCTTCATGGGTTTCCAATGGCCTTCAAAAAGAGGATTTGGCCAACCATCACTAAGGCAACAAACTAATGACTTCCTGATCAAACAAATTAACAAAAATATTATCCAATACTAACATCTAGATTTCAAGAAACGCATGAATTAAGATAAGAAAACCAATCAAAGATTAAAGTCAACAAACTTAGCATATGGAGATAATAATATGAGATCAATTAAGGTAAATTAACATTCTAACAAAATATGATAAATAAATAAAAAAAACAAAGTTTAGCAATCTTGAAAATATGAAAACAATAACATGCAATTAACTAGATTGATTATCTAAAATTCCTAAAAACTCGAACTAGATATTAATAGATCAAAACCAAAATATGTCAAACTCAAAATATGAAAAATAATAATATGTGATTGACAAAATTAATTAACTAGAATTATAATCAACTACAAAATTGGATATAAATGGATTAAAATCAAGATTAATGAAATAAAAAATGCACAAACACATTCAAACTAAAAAATAATAATAATACTAGATTAAATTAGAATTAAAAACATCAACATTATCTAATAAGATTGGTTAAACTATCAAATTGAAATTGAAAATATATTTAAACTAAAACAAATAAATAAATCAGAAAATTAAAATAAACTAAAATCGAAATTAAAAATATGAAATTTATCTAAGAGGATTAATCAAACAATTGAGTTAAAATCATAAATACATTCAAACTATAGAATAAATTAAAACTAAACCATATTGGAATTAAACTCTATCTAAGAGAATTAATTAATTAAACTAATAAATTAAAATCAACAATCAAAACTAAACTAAAGAACAAATTAAGACAAAACTAATTTGATTAAAATCATAAACACATTTAAACTATCATATAAATTAAAATAAACTAGCATGGGACTAATGAACCACAATCACAAAAAAGACATCTAATCTATAAAAAAAATTATACGAGTTAAAATTTAAAAGAATTTATCACAAAGAATTAATTAAACTAATGAACCAAAATCTAAACTAAAAAAAAACTCTGTTGAAAACTAACCTGTGTTGTGAAAGAAAAACCCTCTCTTGATGTGTCAAAGTGGCAGCCCGATTAATATTTGAAGTCCTCTGCTGCTCCCCTAAATTATGCGCGTGTCCTCTCTAAAAAAAAAAATTCCCCCTCTTCTGTTCCTTCTGCCAAAAAATCCTCCGCGTGTTCTCTCTGCCAAAATTCCTCTTTTCCTGTTTCTTCATCAATTTTCAACTGTTGAAGACAGCTCACTTATCAATGGTCCTTCACCAAATTTCCAACATGTTTCATTGTGGATTTTCAGCCATGAAAAAGCTTCCATTCACAGCCACAATTCTCTTGTGTCCACCAAAAAATTCAGACTTCAAAAATTCACCTTTTGCATGAAACTACCTTCAAAGGAACTCTCCATATGCAACCATATATTCCGCAATTCATCCATGGAGATTTGTAAATTCAAGGCCATTATCTCCATTAAGCTATTATAAAATTCATCCATGGAGATTTATAGCCATTATCTCCATTAAGCTATTATAAAATTCATCTATAGAGATTTTATATGCAAGGCCATTGAAACCTTATTGGAATCAAGTAATTAATATTCACAAAGTGGCTGCCCATTCTTCATCAAAATCGAAGTGTTAACACGACTGGAAGTGAATGAAAGCCTTTCCATTTAACTAAGGCATCAACACGACTGAATGTGCATGTATAGAATCTCTTCCATTAAATCAAGGCGTCAACATGTGTAAAGGGGATGAAATTCCTGATGGTGCGCGATGGCGATTGCAGATGATGCATTCTGATTCTTCCTACAATGATCCAGACTAATTGTTCTTCAATGGATGAAGTTCTTCTGATGAATCACAATCCGGTGCATCTCATGATGGTGTGTGTAGATCGTCTTCAAAGAAAACTAATCGAAGACATTCCTCAATTCTCGCCAATCTGTAGATCCTTAAATTTTTTAAAATTATCCCCTCCACTTCTCTAAGAAAATATACCCTTTGGTTCCTTTTTTCTTTTCTCATAGCCCCTGAATCTGCTCCCCAATCTCCATGGAGTGTGTCCAGAATACCTGTTGGTTACGGTTTCCAGTGGAAAATTCTCCTAATCATGCTCGCGGGTTCCCCTCCTCAAAAATCTCGTTATCCACTTTTTTTCTCAACCATAATTGTTGGTTCCTTTAATAGCAGATCACTGCTACACAAATATTCTGCACTCAAACCAGCTTCAACAAGTTAATTTACCCTTATTTTTAACATGTCAAACTCTTTAAGGTTCTCCCAATTTATTAAACTTGAGAAGGACCCAACTTATCATCTGCTAACTTTGCCCTTGGTTCGACCTTTTTCCCATTACTTCTTTGCTTCTATGGGGTTGAAAAAACAAATTGGAAAAGTGAGTAATGAAATTACAACTTTACCCTATAATTCACCATTTTTTTTCATTACTTCCTTATGTGGGGTTGAAAAAAAATTTGGAAAAGTGAAAAAACAGAAAAATAAATGAGAAAAAAATTAAAAAAAAAATCAAGAAAAATAGGCCAAAGGAAAAATAAATAAGAAATTAA
>JAJJMF010030910.1:67276-85301 GCA_022058775.1 Vitis hybrid cultivar
TTCCACAGGAGACAAAACTCAATTTGCATATAGATCTGTCCGCATATAACGACCTAATGGTGTATTCAAGAAGAGAAAAATTGGTGGGAAACCACCTCAATGGAAAAAAAGTGGGTCATGGAGTGCAAGCAGGGGCAACGACAGTGCAGTCCTACCAAAACCAAGAGAGAAACCTGAAAAGTTGGTCAAGCAAAGAGTATTCAAGAAGAGGCAACGATGGTGCAGTCCACCTACCAAAGGGGAAAAAAAAAACACCAATTGCACATGGAGCTGTCCGGCTAAGTGGTGCAAAGGCATTCAGTTTTGATTGAAAGCTTTTGATCCAACGACAGGAATTTTGCAGGTGCGCGCGGTACCCACTTCGGTGCCGTAGAATTTTCCATTGTATAACAGTCTTACTAATCTAACAAAGTCTAACAAACTACCCAACTTATGAAGTGCAACAACTTCTGAAGCAAGCAGCAGCCGTTACAACAGTGAGACCAGTGAGAGCTGTGAGTGATCTCAACGTCTTTCAAGTAATTCGTCAGCAACAACCTTTTTTGGAAAAAATGTCCGAAGAGGTGACAAGGGCTTCAATGTAATCTCATCCAGAGTGATAACCATGGTGCAGTTCACTTACCAAAGTGGTGCAAAAACATTGGTTATTGACTAGGTAGTCACACTTTCCGATGCTACTCTTTTGTTTTTTTTCGATAATTTAATCTATGTAATCTGTTTAATAATTTAATAATTAAATTGTTTTAACAACTTCGGTATTGTTGTAAATGAAGAGTAGTGAATGACCACATTGATGGTCATTATAAACTGTCATTACTCATCTTGAATGACCACATTGATGGTCATTATGAACTCCATTTACTCATCTTTAAGATGAGTAATGGGAGTTCATATTATGAAGCCTATTACACCCCATGTAAGAGCATCCCAATAAAGAGAAAGAAAAGTTCTTCCTCTCATTCTCTCTCTCTCTCTCTTTCTTTCACTTTCTCCATTCTCTTCTTTGATTCCTTCTTCCATATTATATATCAAAGTAAGATATATTTTATCTCTACTACTTTGATTTGAATTATATTTGTCCTTGTTTTACAACACGTTATTAGCATGAATTGCTCTGAAGTTATTTGACAATGTCGAATATCACAAAACTCAAATTTGTGGCACTTGACATTTCGGGAAAAAACTATCTATCTTGGATCCTTGATGCTGAATTATATCTTGATGCAATGAACCTTGGAGCTACGATCATACAAGGAAATCAAGCATCCCTGTAGGATCGCGCAAAAGCATTGATTTTCCATCACCTCCATGAAGGTTTAAAAAATGAGTATCTTACGGTAAAGGATCCTTTTACTCTATGGAGTAATTTGAAGGAAAGATATGACCACCAGAAAACTGTGATTCTCCCAAAAGCTCGATATGATTGGATGCACCTAAGGTTGCAAGATTTTAAAACTGTTAGTGAATACAACTCTGCACTTTTCAAAATCAGCTCTCAATTAAAGCTGTGTGGAGAAAAAATCACAGAGGAAGACATGTTAGAGAAAACTTTTACTACGTTTCATGCCTCGAATGTGCTTCTACAACAGCAATATCGAGAGCGTAGATTTACAAAATATTTTGAATTAATATCATGTCTTCTTGTTGTTGAACAAAATAATGAGCTTTTGATGAGAAATCACCAATCTCGTCCAACTGGATCTGAACCATTCCCTGAAGTGAATGCAATATCGTCCCAAACTCGTGAACATGGACGAGGACAAGGACGTGGTCATGGTTGTGGAAGAAATCCCCGATACCATGGTTCTTATAGTAATAATTCTCAGAAAATGAAAGCCTCATTGCACCACCAGAAATGGAACAATACTGAGACAATACAAAAAAATGGGAAGCGTTTACAAGATAAACCTCCTAAGAACCATGAGAATAATTGTTATAGATGTGGTATGAAGGGGCATTGGTCACGTACCTGTCGTACACCCAAACATTTGGTTGACCTTTACCAAGCATCAATAAAAGCTAAAGGAAAAGAGATAGAGATGAACTTTACCGATGGTGATGGATTGGACCTAACCTACTATGACATTGATTTCTTTGGAGGTTCCAATGAAAAAACAGACCATTTGATAAATGATGAGAAAATTAACATTGATTGATGTTACTTTATATATGAAATAATATATTATTATGTCTTATATTTACATCTGATTTACTTTGTTATTTACATTATGCCTTGTTTTTTTTATTATATCTGAAATCCATGTGTTATTTGGTCTCAAGATGAATGAGGATGATGTATGTCTCGCAGACTGTGCGACCACGCACACAATTCTTCGAGGTAAAAGATATTTCCTCGAATTGACATTAATAAAAGCTAATATAAGTACCATATCTGGTATGAAAAACTTAGTTGAAGGCTCAGGAAGAGCAAACATAACATTGCCAAATGGAACTAGATTCCATATAAATGACGCATATTCTAGCAAATCCAGAAGAAATTTGCTCAGTTTTAAAGATATCCACAGAAATGGATATCATATCGAAACTATGAATGAAGATAATGTAGAATATCTTTACATTACTTCCATTATATCTGGCCAGAAGCTTATGATGGAAAAACTCTCGGCTTTCTCCTCTGGGATGTATCATACAACTATAAAGCCTATTGAATCATATGTTGTCGTGAACCAGAAGTTCAACGACCTAAAAGTTTTTGTCCTTTGGCATGACAGGCTAGGTCACCCAGAGTCTTCAATGATGCGTGATTACTACTCAAAAAGTGTTATTTGATAGCCTATAATTAATCCTTTTAAACACTTTTGAGTAGTAGTTTAGGCCTTTTAACTCAATTGGCATGTTAAGGACCCTTGAAAGCAATTTTAATTACTTTGTGTAAGTTTTGGTGTTTTTGTTAGTATTTTGATCACCAAAGCAAGTCAAGACTGAGGAGAGTTATGAGGAATCTTGGGCAAAGCTTAGAAGTCATTTGCCAAGAGTGAATCCGGAATGCAAGGAGAAAAAGTAAAGAGAATCTACCATGAAGCATATTCTTGATGACAGTCGTAGCAGCCACTTTTGGAGCACTTTCTGAAGTCCAATTGATGCATGCTATATACCATTTCAAAGCTCAGGAAGTCAACAATCCACTACTTCAAACAGTGTGTAATTCGGAGTTGAAACAAAGAAGTTGCAGCCATTGCAAGCCAATCACTCCAAGTTGAAGGAAGCATTTTGCAAAGTGTTGCGAAATCACCCTTTTGTTGCGAAGTGATTCCACAGCCTTTTTGTACAGTAGGGTGTATTTCCTCCTGAAGATGCCCAACATATACCGCGAGAGGGAAGCTGGGAACCTCAAGGTGGAAGCCAACTTCGCAGCCCTGCGAAGATAGCATGTTGTTGCGAAATGATTTCGCAGCCCTCTTGAGTGTCTGCGAAATCTCGCAGACACCATTTTCTCTTGCAAAATGGTTCCTGGAGCATCCCGATATCTGCTATCGACATTGGGAGATATTTTACATTAGATTTTTGTTGTCTAAATACCAAAATACTCCTTGTAAGCCACCAATTACAAGATTCCTTAGCTTTTAAGTTAGTAAAAAAGAAAAAATATCTATGTAATAATTAGTTTTATATTATGTTCATATATACCTCTCGGGAGCATGTTCTCAGGGAGGATCCTTTTGTAAAGTTTTGGGTAAGCAAGTAAAGTTCAGTTCTTTGTTTTGCCTTACCTTCTCACTTTGTATTTTTATTTTATTACTAAGTTATGAACTCTCTGAGGAGTTTTCCCCAGAGAATGAGTAACTAAACCTCTAGTTCCTTGGAGCTAAGGTTGCCGGGGAAGGTTCCAAGTGCAAGAATGCAAAGCTTTGTGGTTTTAGTTAGTAATGAAAAGGAAGTGAAATCCTTTAGTGATTTCTATGTTTTTAGTTAACTTAAAACACCTTAGAGTCACCTGGGCCAACACTTGGTAAGGCAAGTGATTTACAACCATGGAAATGCACTAGTTTACCCCTTGCGAGCCTCTGGGAGGTGACTTTAGGGTAGGATTTTCTAGAATAATCAACACTTGGTAAGCTTTTGGACTCCAAGGAGACATCCATTAGTTATCTCTTGCGAGCTTTTGACGGGTAATCCAAGGTTAAAGATCACCTTGAATGGTTAAGGCTTAATGAGAGGCTTAAACCATTGCAAGTTGCATCAGTGAGAGAATTAAAGTGAAATCTAATTGAAGGATGTATCTGTACAACACCGGTTAGAGAATTGACTATATGCTGAATCTCTAACGCGAGGAAAGGAACCATCTGACCGGAGCTATGTCTTTTGCATGAGGAACCACCCCAGTGAACCTAACTCTCCAAGGAATGTTTTTCTTCCTGAGTTATTCCGAGTACTTGTTATGTTAGTTAGTTTAAATCTTTACCAATCAAAGTTTGTGTTTTATTTCTTAAGCTAACCTTGAAATGAAACAAGACCAATTCATTTGGGATAGGTATCATTGATAGCTTGCTAATCCTTCCCAGTGAACGATCCTAGAGCCGTTATACTATAGTAGCTTTTTCTTTGCTACCCTAGTATATGGTGTAATAGGTTATAAATTTTGTTGATTACTCCCTCAATCAAGGAGCACCAACTGGACACGAATCAGCTGATACACCAACTGGGCATGAATCAATGCGTCGAATAATCGAACACTCACATGGGCATCCACTAAAGAACCAGAAGATTCTTTCGCCCAATGAATACTCATGTGTTGCCTGCTCACAAGGTAAATTGATAATCAGACCATCTTTTACTAAAGTCATATCTGAGTCACCAATTTTTTTAGAAAGAATACACGGGGACATATGTGGGCCTATCCATCCACCATGTGAACCATTCTGTTATTTTATGATCTTAATAGATGCTTCTACTAGGTGGTCACATGTTTGTCTCATTTCTACACGTAACGTAGCCTTTTCTAGACTCCTTGCACAAATAATTAGATTATGAGCACAATTTCTAGATTATCTAATTAAGACAATACGTCTTGATAATGCTGACGAATTTACTTCTCAAACATTCATTGACTATTACATGTCAGTAGGGATAAATATTGAGCATCCTGTTGCTCATACTCATACCCAAAATGGTTTAGCAGAATCCTTCATCAAATGTCTCCAATTAATAGCTCGACCATTACTAATGAAAACCAAATTACCTACTTCCGCCTGGGGACATGCTATTATGCATGTTGTAGCTTTAGTCCATATTCGACCTACAACTTACCATGAATACTTACCTTCACAACTTGTTCTTGGAAAACAACCAAATATCTCTCACTTACGAATCTTTGGTTGTGCAGTATATGTACCAATTGCACCTACACAATGCACTAAAATGGGTCCCAAACGAAGACTTGGGGTTTATGTAGGTTTTGATTCTTCATCTATCATAAGATATCTTGAACCTTTGACAGGTGATGTTTTTACAGCCCGCTTTGCGGATTGTCATTTTAATGAGAGTGTTTTCCCATCATTAGGGGAAGAAAATTCGATTCCTGAAGAACGACGAGAAATTAGTTGGAAGGCATCTACTATGACCCATCTTGATCCTCGTACAAATCAATGTGAACTAGAAGTTCAAAGGATCATTCATTTGCAAAATCTTGCAAATCAATTACCAGATGCATTCACTGATACAAAGAAAGTGACAAAGTCACATATCCCGGCTACAAATACTCCAGCACGGATTGATGTCCCTGTAGGACAGTTAACAAATGACTCTAAGATACGCCTGAAGCTTGGTAGACCTATCGGCTCAAAGGATGTAACTCCCCAGAAGAGGAGAACCCAAGAAAAACTTAGCACTCTAGAAGAGACCATCAAAATGACTTATCAGTTTAAAATTGATAAATCTATAGCCCTAGAAGAGGCACAAATAATGCAGAAAGCCCCTGAAGAGGCACATATTAAACAAGAAGCCCCTAAAAAGGCACAGGTACCTGAAAATTGTGAGATCTCAGTAAGTTATGTACAAAAGGGAGAAAAATGGGATCAAAATAATATTGTTATTAACAATATTTTTGCTTTCCAAGTGGCCTTTGATATCATAAGAAATGATGAAGATCCCAAACCACAAAATGTGGAAGAATGTCGACATAGAAATGATTGGTCAAAATGGAAAGAAGCTGTACAGGCAGAATTAAACTCATTAACAAAACGAGAAGTTTTTGGACCTATAGTCCAAACACCTGAAGATGTAAAGCCTGTTGGGTACAAATGGGTATTTGTACGAAAGCACAATGAGAATAATGAGATCATAAGATATAAAGCGCGATTAGTAGCACAAGGTTTCTCGTAGAGACCTGGTATTGACTACGAGGAAACATATTCTCCCGTCATGGACGCAATCACATTTCGTTTCTTAATTAGTTTGGCAGTCTCAGAAGGACTGGATATGCGTCTCATGGATGTTATTACAACATATTTATACGGATCCATGGATAATGATATATACATGAAAATCCCCGAAGGATTTAAATTGCCTGAAGCAAATAATACAAAGCCTCGTAGCATGTTGTACTCAAATCAAGTTACAACGATCCTTGTATGGATTAAAGCAATCTGGACGCATGTGGTACAATCGCCTTAGCGAATACTTGCTAAAAGAAGGGTATGTGAATAACCCTATATGCCCATGCATCTTCATTAAGAAATTAGAAACCAGATTTGCAATTATTGTAGTGTATGTTGATGACTTAAATCTTGTTGGAACTCTTGAAGAGCTCACAAGAACAACAAATTACTTGAAAAAGGAATTTGAGATGAAAGATCTTGGAAAAAAAAAAATTTGTCTCGGCCTACAGATCGAGCATTTTCCAAATGGAGTTTTAGTACATCAATCAACATATATTAAGAAAGTTTTGAAGCATTTTTATATGGATAAGGCGCATCCTTTAAGTTCTCCAATGGTTGTCCGATCACTTGATCTGAAAAAAGACTCATTTCATCCTTGCGAAAAGGATGAAGAGTTACTTGGTCTTGAAGTACCATATCTTAGTGCTATTGGTGCACTTATGTATCTTGCCAATTGTACACGTCCAGACATTGCTTTTTCTGTCAATTTATTAGCAAGATACAGTTATGCTCCAACTCGAAGACATTGGAATGGTATCAAACATATATTGCGTTATTTTCGCGGAACTACTGATATGGGTTTATTTTACTAAAGGGAATCAAAGCAATAATTGCTTGGATATGCAGATGCAGGATATCTTTCAAATCCACCTAAAGGCAGGTCACAAACAGGGTATGTGTTTAATTGCAATGGTATTGCTATTTCATGGAAATCTGTCAAACAAACAATGGTGGCCACATCATCAAATCATTCAGAAATACTGGCAATTCATGAAGCAAGTCGTGAATGTATATGGCTAAGATCTATGATCTAGCATATTTGGGAATCATGTGGACTCTCCTCTATCAAAGGTGACCCGACAATATTATTTGAAGATAATGCTGCATGCATTGGACAAATAACAGGGGGTTATATTAAAGGAGATAGAACTAAACACATTTCACCAAAATTCTTTTATACACATGAACTCCAGAAGAGTGGTGAAATTGATGTCAAGTGATAATCTAGCAGATTTATTCACAAAATCATTGCCAACCTCAACATTTAAGAAGTTAATACACAGGATTAGAATGCGTCAACTCAATGATATCGACATGAGGGGGAGTATGCTTGTAAAAGGGTGTTAGTGTACTATACTCTTTTTTCCTTCATCCAAGTTTTGTCCTACTGGGTTTTACTAACAAGGTTTTTAACAAGGCAGTCCTAATATACCAAGAAAAGAATATTGTACTCTTTTTCCTTTGCTAGGTTTTTCCTATAGGGTTTTTTACTAGCAAGGTTTTAATGAGGCATATTCTTTTAATATGGTGGTCATCCAAGGGGGAGTGTTGTAAATGAAAAGTAGTGAATGACCACATTGATGGTCATTATGAACTCCATTTACTCATCTTTAAGATGAGTAATGGGAGTTCATATTATGAAGCCTATAAAAGGCTTCTTACACCCCCTGTAAGAGCATCCCAATAAAGAGAAAGAAAAGTTCTTCCTCTCATTCTCTCTCTCTCTCTCTTTCTTTCACTTTCTCAATTCTCTTCTTTGATTCCTTCTTCCATATTATATATCAAAATAAGATATATTTTATCTCTACTACTTTGATTTGCATTATATTTGTCCTTATTTTACAACAGGTATAATAATTACATCTAATTGGACTCAAACTAATTAATACCTTAACCTTGTGCTTGTAATTCCCTACCTTAATATTCTTTTATATATATGAACAAAATATTATCATTCCATATCTATATCACTTTAAATATAGGCATAGATGTATCAATTCGAATGGTCATGCTATTTCATTCAAGTATGAATTTGTTTGATGAATGGCTGATTTTTTTTAAATCTAATTTGCTTAAATAATTCCACAGTTTTTAGGATTATTGTTCCTAAAAGATGTTTTAATATATTTTGTGAAAGTCTTATTTCCCATATTTTCAAATTCCTAATTTGTAGTATTCATAGGAAATCTAAGTTATATCTATTTGATTCTAAAATTCAATGTGAGTTCGAACTTCGTTGATTACTATATGACTTTGATGAAATGTCAAATTTTTGTTTATAGAAACAAAACCATGGTTAGTAGTGCTATGTGACACCCACATTACCATGATGATTATTTTCAAAAAAGTTATTTCTAATTGACAAATGACCTGTATATATCATCCCCAAAGTTAATCTTCACTCAATTTTATTTTATTTTATTTTTTTAAACATTTTACTAAGTTCTTTTTCCAATTTGAGGTCTCAATTATCACAAATACAAACACAAAATTAAAATTGTTGACATTTTCAAAATTGTTCAGATTACATGATAAATATTGATCATGTCATATCTCTGATTGAGTAAAATGAACACCACTTTTACTCTATTCTTTCAATAGTTGATTGTTGTCAATTTATATTATATTCTTTTCACACCATAAAACATGTTTGGAAGATGAAAGGCACATTTGAATATGAATTCTCGAACTTCTTAATTCTCATGAACCATGATTTTGAAATAAGCCAAATCCAATTATACACAATCTGGAAGTAATTGCCAGTTATAAGAAATTAAGTAAGATATGTCTGCAAGTAGAGGTTGATTTTGACTAGACAGTTTGCTAAAGTGATCAATCATAGACAAATAATTTATTGAAGTAAAGTCTATCATATCTTAAAAAGAAAAACACAAAATGTTTTTCCAAAAGTTACGCACTAGGCCTTCACTTAATTTGCATTAGGGAAAATGAATGGAACTACACAAACACTTGAGCATAATTTGCATGAAGTTCATATAATAAGAAACTTTCAACTACCTAGCAAGCCATGCTCAATGGTCCCTTAGTTCTTGATTTGTGAACTCTTAAACAAGCTCAGGCTGAAAGAAGGGGACATGATCTTCATGCCTTTTTTTCTTAATTGTGGAGTCCTTATATCAGCAAATTGATTGAGGATCTTCTTGAGTCTAACCACCACATCTTTCATGTTAATTCTCTTCTCAGGAGGCTTGGCTATACAATCCAGACCTAATGTCATGATTGAAGAAAAGCAAACTTGTTTTAAGGCAAAACTTTCATCTTCTTCTGTTAGAAGATTGGTATCTATAACCTCCATTATGTTGTTGGCTGATGACTCCACCCAACTCTTCAAGGTTAGTTCCTTCACGAACATTTCATCTGTAGGCTTCTTCCCCACAAAAGTTTCCATCAACATGATCCCATAACTATATATATCACCTTTTGTGGATACTATTCCCTTTGAACCATACTCTGCATGCTTGCATATTAGTTTTCATTAATTAAATGAACAAAGAAAGATAAATATTTATAAAAAATGACCTTGTGAAAAAAATATTAAGTATTAAGAAGTCGAAAAAAATGTAAGACATTTATGAAGAGACAATGATTGAAAACAAATTTAAAAACCTAGAAAACTTGCAATAACTTATCCTCTAACTTGCTCCATGCATGTAATATTAGTTGTTCATTATGTAAAACTTTGATGCCAACTTGTGCTTGTTGGTCAAATGGAAAACTAGCTAGTTGAGAGAGAAAAAAAAATGGCATAAGTTCATATCATTGTAATATATAAATGTGTTGAAGTTGTTGGAAACTTTACCTGGTGCCATATAGCCTATAGTGCCTAAGGTTTTGGTTTGCTTCATAAACTCACTTCCCATCAACAGTTTCGCAATGCCAAAATCACTAATGTGTGCAACCATATCATCATCTAACAAGACATTGCTGGGCTTCAAGTAACAATGAACCACAGGATTTGGATAATCATAATGGAGATACTTTAGCCCTGATGCCACATCTATCATAATTTTTAATCGTTGGACAAAATCCAAGAAGTAGTTGTGAGAGTACAACCACTTCTCTAAGCTCCCATTAGGCATATTCTCAAGCACCAAGGCCTTGAAGTCCAAGTTGGAGCAACTACTGATTATCTTGGCAAGATTTCTATGTCGAATATTCTGCATTACTTCATATTCTACCTCAAAACTCTTGAAAGCTCCTTGCAATTCCAAATTGAAAACCTTTACAGCAACAATCAACCCATCAGATAACACCCCTTTATATACCATTCATAGGCTTCCTTTCCCAATCAAATTCTCTTCACCAAAGTAGCTGGTTGCATAAAGGAGTTCTTGATGTGAAATCATTGGACGCATTCTGGGAAGCAATGTCAAATCAACTTGAACCTGCAGTGCTTCTGATTTAGTCTGTCTTTGCTTCCGTAGAACAAAGAGAACCACTACTATTATTATTATTAATAATGATACAGCCAGTGGCACAATACATTTCAAGAGGAGTGATTTGTGTTCCTTCTAGTATCTTTCTCACATGCCATGACTTGAAACCGAGGTGCTCCACAAAGTGCTAGGTTGGAGATGAAAGATTCAACAGTGAAGTTTGCAAAGGGTCCACCGTTTGGAATCTCTCCTTGTAGTTTATTGAAGGAAACATTTAGGTATTCAAGATATTTTAGAGCCTCTAATGACTTGGGAATAGTACCAGATAAATTGTTCCCAGACAGATCCAAGGATTCCAAGCTCACCAAATCAACAAAATTGGGGGGGATATGACCTTGTAGCTTGTTATGGGATAGGTAAAGTTGGCGCAGGTATTGAAGAAGTGATATGGTGCTTGGGATGTTTCCTGAAAATTGGTTCTTTGACAGGTCCAATACCACTAAGGACTTCATGCTTCCAACTTCTAGGGGTAGTTGGCTGTTGAGGAAGTTTGACGACAAGTTAAGAACCAAGAGATCTCTAAGGGTCCACAAAGATGAAGGTATCTCAGAAGCTAGTCCATTGGAGTGAAGAGAGATGTTACGCAGTGCAGTAAGATTCCCAAAGCAGCCAGGGATTGTTCCGGAAAGTTTATTCGAACTCAAATCCAAGAATCCCAAGTTTGCCAAATGGCATAGATCACTAGGAATGGGCCCGTGTATTCGATTTTGAGAAAAATACAGCACCTGGAGCTTCTGTAGTCGTCCAGATGATGTTGGCCGGAATCAACCTTGTCAAGTCATTATCATGAAGTCTCAACTCGATCAAGTTGGTTAGATTACTAATCCCCGTAGGGAGGGTGCCTCTGAGTTGGCAGCCACTCGCGACAATACTTTCAAGAGAAATGGAGAGATTCCCTAATGAATTTGGAATAAAGCCTTTTAAAGGATTACCACTGATCCACAAATTTCTCAAAGAGTTGCACTTCATTAAGGATGTAAGAAAGGCAATCTCAGAGGTTGGGTGTTCATCATTCAATTGGTTTCCTGAAAGGTCGAGCCACTGGAGTCGTCTCAAGTTACCTAGATCCTTTGGCACATATCCAGTGAAGAAGTTACCGCTGATGTCTAGGATTGTTAGCTTTGACATGTTTGAAATAGACAATGGAATTATTCCACTGCATTGATTGAAACCTATATAAAGCCCTTCAAGATCCGGGAGCCGAGTGCCAATACTTGATGGGAGACTGCCTGAAAGGTGATTTAGTACCAGCGAAAGGGACTGCAGCTTAGAGATGTTAAAAATAGCTTCTGGTACTATCCCTGTTAGATTGCTTTCGCCAAGATTCAAGAATTTTAAGTTGATGAGACTCCCAACTCCTTGGGAATATTACCTTGAATATTGTTTTCCCCCAATCGAAGATCCTGTAAGGTAGTTAAATTACCAAATGAAGGTGGAATGGTACCTGTGAAGCTATTCTTTCTGAGATTAATATATTCAAGCTTGGACAAGTTGCCAATTTCTCTTGGTATATATGCTTCCTGCGAATTTGTCGTAAAATAGTGATAGTGACAAAAGCTCTCCACATAAGGACAAAGTTCCAGGAAGTTGACCACTGAGCTGATTCCTATAAAGATAAAGGTACGCCTTGGAGATTAGGAAGATGTTCGCAGATATCCATCGGAAGACTCCCAGAAAATCTATTATTATTGAAATCAATCACTTTCAATGAAGAGATATTGAAAATTTCGGTAGGAATAGGACCACTTAGTCCACTAGAAGTTAGGCACAAAATATTTAAATTACGAAGATTCCCCATCTCCTTAGGAATTCCACCTGCCAATTTGTTATAACCAAGATATAATCCTTCCAGATTAGATAAACTCCCTATGGCTTCTGGAATGCGTTCAGTGAATTGATTATATGATAATGCTAGCACTTGGAGCTCTTAATTTGGAAGAAAAAGAAGAAAAATGATTCTTTTTCTAGCCCTTTTATATAAAGGCCTAAGAGACCTTAAATTTTGGGCACTTAATTTGGACCTTCCACATGAGGAAAAACCCAACAACTTGATGGGAGACTGTCTGAAAGGTGATTTAGTTCCAAAGAAAGGACTTGCAGCCTAGAGATGTTAAAAATAGCTTCTGGTACTATCCCCGTTAGATTGCTTTCGCCAAGATTCAAGAATTGTAAGTTGATGAGACTCCCCAACTCCTTGGGATTTCCCCCAATCGAAGATCCTGTAAGGCAGTTAAATTACCAAATGAAGGTGGAATGGTACCTGTGAAGCTATTTCTTCCAAGAAAAATCCCTTCAAGCGAGCATTGAGGTCGGTGACTCCCAACCAATCAAGGCTTAGGGCACCGGGTTTTAAAGACTTTCTCCATATACCCCTTAAACCTTGCTCGGGTTTCAAGGCAAGTGCAACACTTTGTTCTCTTTTTTTTTCTCGAAGGCTTATTGGTCTTTTATAAGGTGTCTCAACACTATTAAAATGAGGTCAAAGGTACCGACTCGAAATTTTCCTAAGTTCAAGGGGTGAGATAGTTTTTCATCCTATAACCGGAACCTAATGTGAACAGTGTGTAGTAAGATTTAAGTGGAAGAAATAAGGTTGAATTCAATAGGAGTTTCAATAATTCATCAACTTCAATAAGCATAATACAAACTCTAAGATTCTAGTAAAAAGACATGAATTTAATTTCTCCCATTTTATTTTGAGAATTTTTCCTTAATAACCATGGAGAGTAGGGTAAAAAAACTTTTAAAATTAAGCAAAAAATAACTAAATTAACAAATTAACCTAGCATTATTAACAAAACTTCCTTCCTCAACTCTCCCCCCAACCAAGATCGACATTGACATTGCCCTCAATGTTTCAAGAGCAATTGAAAATAAAGGGAGGAAGTGGTACCTCCTGAGTGAAATGGAGTCTCAGTCGTATAGGAGAAACCACATGAGTAAAAAAAAAAAACAAAAGAGTAATGAGTAGAGGAAATAGAAAAATGCCAAGTATAATAAAAAAAATTGATATCTATATATTACTTCCTATTGACATATCAACGACATATATTATCCCAAAAGTTAATCTTCATTCAAATTTGTTTTTATTTTTCCTTTTTCTTTTTCTTTTTATTTTTTTAACATTTTATTGAATTCTTTTCATAATTTGAGATTTGAATTCTCACAAATAAAAAATAAAAAATAAAAATTGTTGACCTTTTCAAAATTGCTCAGATTCAATGATAAATATTGATCAAAAATTTAATTTAAGTTATTTAAAGTAAATACAAAAATAAAAAATTTCACACAAAAAGTAAATTTTTTAAGCCATTTAAAATTTTATGTTTAAGAAAAAAGAATAAGGAAAAAAATAAAAAATAAAAAGACTAAAATATGGTATAAGATGTCAACTTCCAACAAAAAGCTCCATTTCATGGACTTTTTTGTAACTTTACAAATTAAGCTTCATGATGAATTTCTTAGTAAAATAATTAAATTTCTTAAAATTCCTACGCAACTAAATAATGATTAATATATATATATATATATATATATATATATATATATATATATATAAAGAAAAATCATATTTATGTTTTTGATTAGCAAGGTTATATAAATGTTAAATACTTGTTGATGACAATGTTCAGTTTAATGACAAGAAATATGAGTGATTAAATTAATCTTTTTATATTGATTACTTGTTTAAAGTTTTAATAAAATTTTATGGAAATTTTAGTTTTCAAATATATAGCACAAACAAAAAACATTTGTTTAGACTTTGAAAAAAGAAAACAGTTAAAAAATATATATATTTAATTAACTAGTTCTCAAACTTGACTTGTTCAATCATTTTGCCAGTTTAATCGTTGAACTAATCAGAGCACATGACCCGACCAACCCTTACATAGAACTTTATTATTTCTGTTTCTAAAAATTAAAAAATAGGAAGTATATTCAAAGTTTTATATTTTATATTTTTGGTTTGGTTCAATACACATTGTGTAATATATATATATTTTTTTTACTCAAGGATATTATGGTTTTTCATGCTGTAAATATGGATAATTTTAGTCCACAAAGAAAAAAAAAATTGTAGTATTAATTAACCTTTTTTTTTAGTTTCACATTATTTTTAACTCTTTGATAATGAAAATAGTTAAAGACTAAGGATAATTTATTTTACAAAATTAACCCTACACTAATTATATAAAAAAATTTAAATGTCCTTTTCAAATATTATATAGTTAATGTATTAATTTGTAAAAATTATTTTCATATAAAATATCACATCTATTGCAATTTATTGGACTAAATAATTTATTAGTAATTTGCTCATGTAAATTAAACATATAAATCTAACAAGATTATGTTATAAATCCTCTAAAATCTATAGATGTCATAATTTCGTTATTGTTGATGGTAGTTTTAAATGTTAAATTATGATTATTAAATTTCTCAAAAAATACCTCGATCATTAACTATTTTTTTTTCCTAATGTTCTTATATATTATTATAAAAGCAATAACAATATTCCTTTACTTAAAGAACATCTAATGTATTATATTAAAGAAATCCATAACTATAATAATAATAATAATAATAATAATGATGATGATGTTATTTTTTTTTATGAATAAAAAGCAATATATTAAAAGAAAAAAGGCACATCAAAAACGTGCCCCAAAGTATACAAGTAGTCTACGAGAGAGAGAAAAAGGAACCCCTTAACTAGGGCCTAACTAATCTACAAAGGAAGGGGGGCCAGAGTAAAAAAAACCCCTTAGTTCACGCCCAAAGATTACAAAGGAAAAACAATTTACACCCTTGAACCGCATGCCCCTCATTTTCAATAGCCCTATCGTTTTTTTCATTCCAAACAATCTAAAAAAGATACAAGGGAGCTGAAAACCACATTTTTTTTCCTCTACTTTCCCACACAAGGCCCAAGTCAACCCCAAAAATGGCTCTCTAACTTAATAGGGGAACACCCACGAAACCCAAAAAAAGGGAGAAAAAAGTAAGTTCCATAAACTTCTTGCCAGCGCACAATGCAAGAGGATGTGATCAATAGACTCTTCCTCCGATAGACACAAATAACATCTATTAGCCAAAAAGAACCCTCTCCTTTGAATACAATCCTAGGTTAAGACCTTTTTCCACATAGCCTCCCAAGCCAAAAAAACTCACCCTCAGAGGCACCAAAGAGTTCCAAATAACTCTTGCAGGAAATTCCCCTAGTCTTTACGGTTCCAAAGCCTTATATAGAGACTTAACAGAAAATCTTCCGTCCTTTGCCTTTGTCCAAACTACTTGATCTTCCACATCACTATAAACCCTCCTCCCTTGCAGCCTTAAGAGAAAACGCTCCACATCGAACACTTCCCAATCATTAAGCCGCCTAGAGAACCTAGGAACCCATACTCCTCCTCCAAAATGGCTCCACACATCCTCCACCCAAGCCTCCTTAAGGATATAGCAAATAAAGAGGGAAAAGAAATACGCAAAGGATCGTCTCCACACCACTTGTCCTTCCAAAATCTAACCCTCCTACCATTCCCCACATAATACACCATATTGTCGCCTATCACATCCCAAACTCTCCTAATCGATTTCCATAAACCAACCCCAAAACTACCTCTCACAACACAGGACTTCCATCCACCCTCTTCTTCCCCATACTTTGCACAAATAACTTGCCTCACAAAGCTTCCATCTCCACCGTAAAATGCCAACTCCACTTACATAAGAGGGCCTTATTTAGCAACACCAAATTCCTCACACCCAAATCACCATTTCGTTTATCTGAGCAAACAATAGACCAATCCACTAAATGGGGCTTCCTCTCCAAGACCCCACCATCCCAAAGAAAATCCCTTTGGATCCGCTTCAATCTCAAACTCATACTCCTTGGCATATAAAATAGGGACATACGATAGATAGGCATACTGGATAGAGTGCTCCATATCAAAGTTAGTCTGCCCCCTTTGGAGATATACTGCCTTTTCCAAAAGGAAAATCTCTTTCTCAACCTTTCCTCAACCCCGTCCCAAACTGTCACCTCCTTGAAACGAGCACCCAAAGGAAGACCCAAGCAAGAAGACAGGAGCGTGGTAACCTTGCAACCAAACTCAAGAGCCAAATCCTCTACATTCTCCACTCTCCCCACCGAGATGATCTCACTTTTGTCCAAATTCACCTTCAACCCCGACATGGCTTTGAACCACATAAGAAGCCAACTCAAGTAGGAAACCTGATCAATAGAAGGCTCACAGAATACTAAAGTGTCATTTGCGAACAGCAAATGAGTGATCTCCACTCCTGCACTTCCTCTACCACTGAGTTGCCACCCCGAAAAATACCCTCCCTCCTTTGCTCTCTTCAATAAGCAACTGAGAGCCTCCATGAAAATCACGAAAAGGTAAGGGGATAAAGGATCCCCCTGTCTCAATAATAATATTATTATTATTATTATTAAAAAGTACTTATATTATACCTTATACTTTTATTTTGCTTATCTTCTATCAAACTTTATTAACAAGAAATTTGACAACCCTTTAATGAAAGAATAATCAAATTTAGAAAGTTTTGATGATTTTACTTTGGAAATGGTAGATTAATAATAATAAAATTTTCAACTACCAATCCCCATTTTGCAAGTAAGAAGATACTATATCGCTCCTATTTCTTTGTGTATGATTGTGAGTATTTTGAGCTATCTCTAGTATATATTCTAGACAACATTGAAGAAATCAGTTGATGAAGAAGCAATAAATAACTCCAAACGGTACCTATATGCATGAAGAGCTTCAAAGGTATTTTTATTTCATTTTATATAAAATAATTTTATTTTTTATTTTTTATTTTCTATCCTCAATTGTTTTTGCCATTGAGTTTTGATCTAAGTAATGGAATATTTGATCAAGTATTTAAAGTTAATATCAATTCTATAAGAATACTTTCATTTGAATGTGAGTGGAATAAGGAATTTATGGGTGCCAAATTAGGGATTGTTGGAGATTGATATATACATGAAGATTTACATTTTCTGCATTTCATGATTGAATCTTTGGATAATCATCGAAGAAGCAAGATTTTTCTAACTCCCATAAAAATTATAATTCAAGTGTCATTTTCTGCATGACCAAACATAAAGTTGATATTTCCTACACATCACTGACAGCATGG
>JAJJMF010030912.1:3328-30291 GCA_022058775.1 Vitis hybrid cultivar
AAAACTACAAAAACAAAATATGCAATTACAAAATTTTGATAATGAAATTTTAAAATAAAATTCGAAACAATTCTTGAGTGAGAGAATTTGAGTGGGGAAAAAATCTTTGAGTGGAAAAAAATTGGAAAGTTTTTCAAAATCACTTGAAATCTTTAACAAAAAGTAGTCTTGTACACCATTGTACAATTAGTAAATTTGTCTTGTACAATTAGTATAATACCCTTGTACAATAACTCAAATTTCATACATCATCGCATGAATATCTGACAATAGATCGGTTAACCATATTTGCATTGGTTTGGTTTTAAAAAAAAAAAAAAAATTGTTGTATAATTTTGTTTTACAATCATCATAAGTGAGGTACCTATTCAAATGACCATATACAAGTTAGATAAAGTGCATGAGATGAATGTATGCTTAACCAATGTGTGTAAGGAATGTCATTTATCCTTAGTTATGAGAAATAAACAAACAAGTTTTTCAGAATTACTTAAAGTCCTTCACAAATAATAGTCTTGTACATCCTTGTATAGTTAGTATATTTGTCATGTACACTTAGTGTAAATACCTTGTACAGTGACTCAAATTCCATATACCCCCTACTCAATGTGTAACCATAGGTAGGTTAACCATGTTTTCATTCATTTGTTTCAAAAATAGTGGAAGATGGAAAAACAAAATTTTCTCTCAGACATCATTAGTGGGATAAGTATTCGAATTATCATGTGCGAGTTAAATAAAGTGCATAAAATGAGTGTGTAATAGAGGAATGTGTACCTTAAGAGTGTGCAATCCTTAGATGACAAAAAAAAAATTTGTTAATATTTGTATATATCTGTTTTGCATGACTGTGTGCTACATGATTACCCTTTTGCTACATGATGCATGCTTGGTTATTATGTTCATTTATGACATTGACATATTGATTATAACGATTGATTCTTTTGCCTATCATGGCATATTGACTCTTCTTGTTGTGTGATTATCCTATTCATCTTGACATGTGTATCCTCATTGTTGTTTGTCTTATTCATCTTGATATGTTGATTCTCTTTGTTGTATATTATCCTGATCATCTTTAAGCATGTTATCCTTATTGTATATTCATCTCGATTATTTTGTTTCTTGTTTTGCTTGTGTGTAGATATGGATGATATATATATGCTCTTTGTATGACTGTTTGTTGCACAACTTCTCTTTTTCTGCATGATGCATGTATTGCTTGTATATATGGGACACACATCTATCCCCTTACCTCCAACTTCTTAGTCTCGATCGACCTTATTTTCCTTAATCTTGTATTTCATAAGACTTGTTGTCTTGTTTATTTTTCGACTGAGCTAGTGATTCAGAGGAGGGTTTAATGATGGGTTATACCTATGTTTGGGAGCATTTCGGAGGGGGCTGACACATTGATGTTGATTGGAGTCCAATCTTTGAAGACTTGTATAGCCCAAAGTTAGATTTCAAGATATTTACGTGGCCAATGTAGTTTTTTTTTTTTTTTTGCTTTAGCTTCATAGGTTTTTCAGATGCACCCACATCGTTCACTGAGCACCTTAGGTCACCACTGAGTGTTGAGAGATGCGAGAGCCTTCACCATTAGGAAACCCTTTGGGGTGCAAGGTAGTGCATGTGTGGAGGTGATGACCACCTTGCATGGAAGCGCTCCATCTCTTTAGTCATAACATGGATCCAGTACTCCCTCTTTTGGTTTCCAATTGAATGTGCTTAGAGGTTGGTGCGAGTTTGTGTATCAATTGGACTACCTTTTGTTATGTTACATTAGATTCTTCATTTCGCTTGTTGAGTTTGACGTGTTTTCTCCCTAGGGCTTTAGTCAATCTCCTTTTCTTGACTTCACATATTCTTTCAGTTTGTTATTACATTCTTTACTTGATACTTTAGGATATGTTCTTCGATCATGATCACATTTTTGCACTGTACTCATGTCATGGACCAATACTTTATTCTTTATTTGATGCTTGATTATATTTTCACCTTGATGCCCATTTTCATTACAGAAAGATGAAAGCCATATTTTTTACATTCATCCCATTTTGAGAGAGTCCCCTTGATCACCATATCATTTTTCTTCATGGAACTCGGGTTGGAAATTGAGTTAAGGGTTTGTAGTTACAAATGGAGTATTGATATTGTGATACCATCGTTTTTCACATCTCTTTCTTTTTCTGGGTTATTGATAGAAATTATTTAGTCATATTCGTAGACATTTCACAGTGGACACATTTATAACTCTAAAGTTTATGTTATATATCTGGGTTTTCATTGTCACCATAGGACCATACATAGTGTGTTATGCTAGACTTTCAATATGAGACATCTTTCACTTGCATATCTTAATCACTTGGGCCTGACCTATCATGGAAGATATTGAGCCTATTAACCTAGGATTGGGGAATTGACCTAAGGAGTTTGAAACTGTGACTCATCCCACCTTTTGATCAAAGCAGTACTATATCCACATCCATACCTTGACCTTTTGGACTTCATGACCTATCCATAATGAGCGTTGTATGACATTACTTTTTCACAATTTTGCATGACTTTTCCTCCCCTACATATACTATTCTTTCCATTCTTTCTTTGATCCGACTAGGTATGGTTTGAGATGGTTGGACTTAAGGTGAGCTTTGCATCTTAATGGATGGCTTATGATGAGAGGATGATTTGACTGTTTGATGGGATTGATAACTATTCCATGGTTGAGATTAGAAGAAAGATTGTTATAGAGTATCCAGATTTGAGCTATTGCACATGACTTTAAGGTGTTGACATGGCTAGAGAGATTGATGTGATGATGAGTGACTTGTGATGAGAGAGTGGTTTGCTGGTTTGATGAGATTGATGACTATGATATGGTTGAGACAGATAGATAGGTTACATAGAGCATCTGGAGTAGGCTTTCACATTATTCTAAAGGAGCTGATATGGCTATATTGATTGGATGCCAGTCTTTAGCGTCAACCATGTGAGATATTAAGAGCCTAATGTTCAAGGTTGTGGTCAAATGATGGATGACCATCGTTTCATGAGCCTATTTACTTTATCACCCTTACATATGAGTTGCTCATTGCTAGCTCTTTGAGTCTCACACAGATATTATAGTTTTTTCTATCTTATCACCTTATTTACCTATTATACTGGATTGGAGACCCTATAGTGCTTTCATGCTCTTATTAGATACTTCATGAGTTTTGGACCTTACAAACATATTTAGGTCTTATATCTCATTCTTTAGTGCGATATTTCCACATTGACATCATTGTTATCACTTTGCCCTGCATCACATATCATCACTGGTAAAGTTCATCGTCTTTTTCTTTCCATCATCATTGCCTACTTGACACTATCTTTGTTTCACCTTGAGTGGTGATTTTTCGCATTAGTGCATGGAGGATAGTCATATTCGTTCCTTGTTTCATTTCATAGATAGTAGTTCAGAGATCTTAATTTGAGATGTTATCTTGTTAGTGAGGATTCATGTTACGTCACACTATGAGGGAGAGTTTACTCAGATGGGTTATGTATTATCATTGGATATTATTCATTATTGATTAGAGTATGCATAAAAAAACAAACAAACAAACAAACAAACAAAAAACATAAAAAACAAAAAAAAAAAAAAAAAAAAAAAAACATGTTGTTTGTTGTATCATTCTCCTTTGAGCACATGTATATACATGGAGATTTGCTTTTTTAAGTTTATGTGTCAATGAGAGTTCATATATGAGCTCCTTGAGATCCACTTTTTACTTGATGTATGTTTCTAGGTGAGGGTATGAGTTGCCCATTCGTTTTTTGTGAGAGACGAGCGCCCTTTTTTTAGGGTCTCTAAATCCATGCTATATCTAGCATTCCATTCATTTATGATGTGACTGCTTCTCATGCAACGATGTAGGTCGACCATCACTCACCATTATTTCTCTGTGCTTTCCTTTATCTTTATTTCATTATTTCATTTCATTTTGCCTTATCTGATTTCTTTCTTTTCTCATCCTACTCGATGTTCAACTTAGGTTCAACATTCACACGCTATTCTTGCTCATCCTATTGATATTTGATATGTTCATTCCTTTATCATCATTATTCATGTGGAAACCCCTAGGTTTGGGACTCATGAGGTTTTCTATGCATTGCATCTTATGCATGAGGGGTATGGGGATTGTATCATTGGGATTATTGAGCATAGTTTCCTTTCGTTTCTTTCACCCTATTACCTTAGCCTACATTTCGTCCCAAGTCTTGAGTCCACCTTGAGGTCATGATTCCACACATTGTGTTTGACTACTCACATATGGGTGATACTTGAGATTAGTCAGAGATTACTTGGAGCATGATGGATAAAGAGCTATGATGTGGTCTACACTAGGGCATACCCCTCTTATTGGTGATAGATTTTTGAGATGATGTGTTTTGCAATAAGGCATACTCCTCTTATTGATGACCTATATTGAGGCATAATCTTCTTATTGATGATGGATTGTCGGGGTGATGCCTTACACAAGAGCATAGCCATTTCACCTCTTCACTTGAGTTATGATGGATTAGGAGTTGTGAAATGACCTTACACTGGGGCATAGCCATATCAGAAGGCCTCATTTCATTCTGGAGCATATCCATTTTGCCGATCTTCGACATTGAGACTTAACTTTCTATTTATGATTGCTGTTTTTTATGGATCATGGAGTTGGTGACAGTTTGGGCTCATTTTTCTCAAAATACTTGGTTGATCTTTGATGCTCACTTACCTTTCATTTCATACCCAGACATTTCATCCTTAATACCTTCACACTTATATCCATCTTACTAGAGCTTAACCATTACCTTCTTTTGGCCTATTTCACCACGACCTCATACCTTTCTCTTGATTAGGGGATGATGTAGATCAGTCCTCGAGTCTTCTCGTCAATCTTCCATACATCTTTTGGACTTTAGATTCAGTATCTTCCATGATGGTAGGGCCTAACAAATTACCAATTTATTAGTGATGATGCTTTCATTTTTTACAATTGACATGTTAAGTTTTGACCTGCTTGCATTTTACATTCTGTGCATTGGTCATCACTATTTTTATCCATAAGTCATTTTTATTTTGTCAACATTGTCTTCTGATACATGGTCTTGTTTGGCATTCACATTTGAGGTTAGACATTTTCATTACATGGTTGATGAGCATATTCCATAGTACAATAGTTTTGTGGCAATTTCATATCTCAGTTAGTTCACTGTCACATATTGGGGCATTCCCCCTCTTTTGAGATCATCGGACCTTCAACAAGCTTCATTACCTTTTGACCTAGTTGTTAACCCTACAAGTCTCATACTGGGGCATACCCCTTTCTTTGAGATCATCAAACCTTTAGCAGACTTCATCACATTTTGACCTAGTTGTCGATTCTTATGAGTTGTCATGCTGAGACATATCCCCTTTTGTGTCGAGTCTGTTTGCATCACTATCTTTGACATCCTTTAGCTTGAGTCACTTGGTCAGATCATCATCATGTCAGATTGGTCTTATCTTCGGTGTCGACCACACTTTATGCAATCAGTCACGTCATTATCCTATTTTGTTTCCATTATATATCGTACCTTGTACGATTGGTCCTACCTTTGTTAGTTCAGTCTTAGGTGATTTCGGTCATCGTGATTGCATCTCGTCCGCCTAAGTGATTTCGGTCATTGTGACTACGTCCCATCATTCCGTTTATTTTAGGTGATTTCGGTCATGGCGACCGCGTCCCATATGTTTTAGGTGATTTTCAATCATTACAACAACATTTCTTCTGTTTTAGGTGATTTCGGTCATGGCGACCGCGTCCCATATGTTTTAGGTGATTTTCAATCATTACAACAACATCTCTTTTGTTTTAGGTGATTTCAGTCATTGCAACCATGTCCCGTTCTTTCCTTAAGTTCGGTGATTTCAATCATTGTGATTATGTCCTGTTCCTTCCTTTAATTTGGTGATTTCGATCATGGCAACCATATCCCACCTAGTTTAGGTTATTTCAGTCATAACGATTGTGTCCCATCTATTTTAAGTGATTTCGGTCAAGGCGACTGCATCCCATCTGTTTTATGTGATTTCGGTTATTGCGATCATATCTTGTTCTTTTTTCTTCAATGAGGTGATTCTAGTCATGGTGACCGCATCTCGTCTGTTTTAGGTGATTTCGATGATTGAGATCGGATCTCGCCCTTCCTTATGTTTTAGGTGATTTCAGTTATTACAACCACGTCCCATTTCCTTCCTTTAATTTGATGGTTTTAGTCATTGGGACCACGTCCTATCCCTTCCTTCAGCTTGATGATTTTGGTCATGACGACCGCATCCCGTCTGTTTTAGGTGATTTCGGTCATTGCGATCATGTCTCATTTATTCCTTCAGTCCGGTGATTTCAGTCATGGCGACCACATCTCATCTACTTTAGGTGATTTTAGTTATGGCAACTGCATCTCATAGGATTTAGGTGATTTTGGTCATTATGACTGCGTCCTGTTTGTTTTAGGTGATTTCGATCATTTTGACCACGTCTCGCCTGTTTTAGGTTTTTCTGATCATGGTGACCATGTTCCATTTATTTTAGGTGATTTCGATCATGGCCACCGCATTCCATTTGTTTTAAGTGATTTTGGTCATGGCAACTGCGTCCCATATGTTTTAGGTGATTTCAATCATGGCGATCACATCCCATATGATTTAGATGATTTTGATCATTACAATAGCATCTCGTCTGTTTTAGGTGATTTTGATCATTATGACCACGTCCCGTTCCTTCTTTTAGTTTGGTGATTTCAGTCATGGTGACCACGTCCCTCCTATTTTAGGTTATTTTGGTTATGACGACCATGTCCCATTTGTTTTAGGTGATTTCAGTCATGGCAACCGCGTCCTGTCTGTTTTAGGTGATTTCGATCATAGTGACTGCGTTTCATTTGTTTTAGGTGATTTCGATCATTGTGACCATGTCTCATCCTTTCTTATGTTTTAGGTGATTTTGGTCATGATGACCACATCTTGTTCTTTCTCTTGGTTTTAGGTGATTTCGGTCATAATGACCACGTCTCGTTCCTTCCTTCAGTTTGGTGATTTCAATCATCGTGACCACGTCTTGTCTGTTTTAAGTGATTTCAGCCATTGCGATCATGTCCCAACTTTCCTTATGTTTCAGGTTATTTCGGCTATTGCGACCACGATTGCATCTTATTTCTTTCCTTCAGTTTGGTGATTTTAGTCATTACAGTCGCGTCCCGCCTGTTTTAGGTTATTTCGGTCATGATGACCGCATCTCGTCTGTTTTAGGTGATTTCGGTCATGGCGACTGTGTCTCGTCTGTTTTAGGTGATTTCGGTCATTGCGACTGCGTCCCATCCTTTTTCCTTATTTTAGTGATTATGTTCATGACAACCACGTCCCATTGATTCATGCCTAATTGGTGTCTCAGCTGATTCGTGTCCAGCTGGTGCTCCTTGATTGAGGGATTAATCAACAAAATTTATAACCTATTACACCATAAACTAGGGTAGCAAAGACAAAGCTACTATAGCATAGTGGCTCTAGGATCGTTCACTGGGATGGGTTTTCACTTCACAAATGATATTAATTCAAAGCTGAATTGGTGCCTTTTCATTTCAAGGTTAGCTTTAAAAGAAAACATAAAGACGTTTGAATGAAAAAGATTGGTTTTAAGCTAACCAAAAATAGTAACTGATTTTACTTACAAAGAAAAGTGTTTCTTGGAGTTTCAAATCACTAGGCTCAGATTCCTCATACAAAAAGGAGAGTTCCGGTCACTTGTTTCTTTTCCTCACATTAGAAAATTAACATATAGTTCCTTCTCCAACCGGTGTTGTACAAATGCTTCCCATTAATGGGTTCAAACACTAAATCCCTCTCACTGATGCACCTTGCAATGGCTCATACCTCTCACCTAGCACTTGCCATTCAAGGTGATCTTTAACCTTGGATTACCTGTCAAAAGCTCGCAAGAGATAACTAATGGATGTCTCCTTGGAGTCCAAAAGCTTACCAAGTGTTGGCAATTCTAGAAAATCCTACCTTCAAGTCACCTCCCAAAGGCTCGCAAGGGGTAAACTAGTGAATCTCCATGGATGGAGATCACTTGCCTTACCAAGTGTTGGCCCAGGTGATTAAAAGGCGTTTTAAGTTAACTAAAAAGATAATAACCATCAACGGGTCACACTTTCTCTTCATTAAACACTAAAACAACAAAACTTCCAATTTATGCATGTGGAAACTTACCCGGTTACCTTAGCTCCAAGAGACAAAGAGCTTAGCCTCTCATCCTCTGAAGAAAAATCCTCAGAGTTTGGTTGGCTAGCAAGAAAATGAAAATGAAAGAGAAGACAAGAATATATAGGAAAAACAGAGCAAGTGCTCTGTATTTTACTTCCTTCCCAAAACTGTACAAAGGATCCCCTGGAACCACCTTTTTAAAACAGGCTCCTTGGGCTCCCTTTTAAACCAAAAATTACACTTACAGCTATTACATGATATTTTGCCAAATTCCTAACTTAAAAACTAAGGAAATCTATCATTGGTGACTTACAAGGAGAATTTGGGCATTTAGGTAACAAAAATCTAATGAAAAATATCTCCAAGTGTCGGTTACAAATATCGGGAAGCACTCAGGACCACTTCGCAGGTGACAAGTGAGGTCTGCGAAATTTCGCAGGTGCACAAGAAGAGCTGCGAAATTTCTTCATAGCAACCAGCTGATTCAACACCTTCATGAAATTGACTTCCATCTTGTGGAGTTTGGCTTCCATCGCGGCGTGAAGCTTCAGGGGAAATCCATAGCACTGTGCAAAAGTGTTGCGAAATATCTCGCAACAAAAGGGTGATTTCGCAACACTTTGCTGAAGCCTTCCTTCAGCTTGGAGCAGTTGTCTTCCAAAGGCTGTAACTTCCTCATTTCAGCTCCAAATTGCACACGGTTTGAAGCATTGGATTGTTGACTTCCTAAGCTTTCAAATGACATATAGCATGCATAAATTGGACATCAAGAAGTGCTCCAAAAGTGGCTGCAGTGACTGTCATCAAGAATGCTCCATGGCTGATTTCTCTTTGCTTTCCCTTTGCATTCCAGACTCGTTTATGGCAAAAGTGCTTCAAAGCTTTGATTCTTCATGCCTTTGAGCTTCCCATTCTTTTCCAATGATTCCATAAAACTCTCCTCAATCTCATAATGCTTTGGTGATCAAAATACTAACAAAAACACCAAAACTTACACATTTTGATTAGAATTGATTGAAAGGGGCCTTAACATGCTAATTGGGTTAAAAGGCACAAACTACTACTCAAAAGTGTTTAAAAGGATTAATTAAAAGCTATCAAATAGCACTTTTTGAGTAGTAATCACCCATCCATTCATTTAGATTTAGGTGACTCTAGTCTTTGCACACCTTGTCTTCACAATTTCATATTCCATCCTACTTTGTATGGTACACGTATGGTTTTTCCTTTTGTACACATTCGTTCTTGTGCTCCTTAGTGGTTCGACCACTATTTGACTTTGACAACAATTTTCGAGCCACTTTTGGAGACTTTTGGGAGGAAGTCTGGATCATTGTGTAACTTTAGAAGCACCTTAGGAGTTTTCATTATTGCGTTTTTTGTTGGGTTTTAGAGTTCATTTGTTCTTATTTTAGTTTAAGAGAGCCTATGTCATACTGGAACAAATTTGGTGGTATTTCTTGTTCTTCGGCAAAGCCCACTTCGTTTCATTTGTGTATACACTTACTTTACTAGTGCACTATACCAAAGAATGACATTTATAGACCCCAAAATTTGTCTCAATTTTATTTTTACATTGATTTTAAGCTCAATTTTATCTTTAGATTTTAAAATCGAATACATTTAATTTTTTTTTTTTTTTTGGCTCACTCATACCCTTTGAATCTTTATTTTTGTTATTTTGTATTTTACATTATATTATATTTTTTTATTTTTTTATTTTTTTTATTTTTTTCTTTTCTTTTCTTTCTTTTTTCCCTTTTCTCTTTCTCTTTCTCTCCCATGCCTTCCCCAACCACTCCACCCACTCTCTCTCTCATGTCCATACCCCCCGCATGAGACCCATACCCCCTTATCTTCTTTTTCCTCCTCTTTCTTCTACATTTGATATTTGCATTTGGATTATTTTTTGTTTTTACATGGACCAATTTTGCAATTCTATTGATTAAGTACGAATTCATGACACGTAGAGCATTAAATTTCATGAAAAAAAAAGTGAGACTTATAAAGTTGTAAATGGAGCATTGAACTTGTAAGATTGTTTGGGTACACGTTTTATTTTCTCACTACTATTTGATTTTATTTTTATTGGTTTCTCTAAATATTTGTTTGTATATATTTACTCATTCTGTACAAAACTGAATATCGAACAAACCAAAAATTTTATTTAAATAAGAGGAATAATTGAGTAAATATATTTTAATAAAATATTCTTTTTAATAAAAGAAAGTTTTTTTATTAATAAAAATTCAAAAAAAAATGTTTTAAAAGGAATTAAAAAAATTGTTTTTTTTTGTATAAATTCAAAACATTGTTTTTAATAATAATTGTCTTCTGAAAATTGTTTTGTAAATAAAGTTATAAAAAAAATTTTAATTAAAAATTCTTTTGCATATAAAGTTATTATTTATTTAAAAAAATAATAATAATTTTTATAAATCACTTTTCTTTTGCAAATAAAATCAAATTGAAATATTTCGTAAATAAAGGTGTAAAATTTCATTCCTTTTTAGTAAAGGCAAGTAAATATTTTATTTTTTTTTGGCCAAATTGAAATTTTGTAATAAATTCTTTTTTATATAATAAGTGTAAATAACTTTTTTGAAAATTGAATACAAATAAAATTGAATCAAATCATTTGAAGAAAATAAATTGACTCTTTTTGATAAATAAATAAATAAATTAAAGTCATTAATTCAAAAAAAAATTTAAATAAAATCCTTTAAAATTTCTTGAAGACTAATTCTTTTGAATTTTTTATTTTAAAAAATATTTAGTTTAATAAATTATTTTGCATAATTCTCTTGTCATTTATTTTGTATATTATTGTAATTAGATTTTATCGTCATTTTTTTGTATATTGATTTGTTCCTTTAATTTTGATATGTATACATGATTAATTAATTAATTGTCACAATTCTTTTAATTTGTTTAGTAGAGACTGTTGATTACTACTCAAAAAGTGCTATTTGATAGCTTCTAATTAATCCTTTTAAACACTTTTGAGTAGTAGTTAGTGCCTTTTAACCCAATTAGCATGTTAAGGCTCCTTGCAATTAATTCTAATCAAATTGTGTAAGTTTTGGTGTTTTTGTTAGTATTTTGATCACCAAAGCATTATGAGATTGAGGAGAGTTTTATGGAATCATTGGAAAAGAATGGGAAGCTTAGAGGAATGAAGAATCAAAGCCTTGAAGCACTTTTGTCATAAACGAGTCTGGAATGCAAAGGGAAAGCAAAGAGAAATCAGCCATGGAGCATTCTTGATGATAGTCACTGCAGCCACTTTTGGAGCACTTTCTGATGTCCAATTTATGCATACAATATGTCATTTGAAAGCTTAGGAAGTCAACAATCCAATGCTTCAAACCGTGTGCAATTCGGAGTTGAAATGAGGAAGTTACAGCCTTTGGAAGACAACTGCTCCAAGCTGAAGGAAGGCTTCAGAAAAGTGCTGCGAAATCACCATTTTGTTGCGAAGTGATTTCGCAGCCTTTTTGCACAGTGCTATGAATTTCCCCTGAAGCTTCACGCCGCGATGGAAGCCAAACACCACAAGATGGAAGTCCACTTTGCAAAGGTGTTGAATCAGCTGGTTGCTATGAAGAAATTTCGCAGCCCTTCTTGTGCACCTGCGAAATTTCGCAGACCTCACCTTTCACCTGCGAAGTGGTCCTTAGTGCTTCCCGATATTTGTAACCGACACTTGGAGATATTTTTCATTAGATTTTTGTTGCCCAAATGCCCAAATTCTCCTTGTAAGTCACCAGTGATAGGATTCCTTAGCTTTTAAGTTAGGAATTTGGCAAAAATATCTATGTAACAGCTATCAATGTAATTTTGGATTAGAGGGAGACTCTCGGGGAGCTTGTTCGAGGGGGATCCTTTGTACAGTTTTGGGAAGGAAGTAAAATACAGAGCACTTGCTCTGTTTTTCCTATATATTCTTGTCTTCTCTTTCATTTTCATTTTCTTGCTAGCCAAACATTCTCTGAGATGTTTTCTCAGAGGATGAGAGGCTAGACTCTTTGTCTCTTGGAGCTAAGGTAACCGGGTAAGTTTCCTCATGCATAAATTGGAAGTTTTGTTGTTTTAGTTTTTAATGAAGAGAAAGTGTGACCCGTTGATGGTTTTTATCTTTTTAGTTAACTTAAAACGCCTTTAAATCACCTGGGCCAACACTTGGTAAGACAAGTGATCTCCGTCCATGGAGATGCACTAGTTTACCCTTTGCGAGCCTCTGGGAGGTGACTTGAAGGTAGGATTTTCTAGAATTGCCAACACTTGGTAAGCTTTCGGACCCCAAGGAGACATCCATTAGTTATCTCTTGCGAGCTTGTGAAGGGAAATCCAAGGTTAAAGATCACCTTGAATGGCAAGTGCTAGGTGAGAGGCACGAGCCATTGCAAGTTGCATCAGTGAGAGGGATTTAGTGTTTGAACCCATTAATGGGAAGCATCTGTACAACACCGGTTGGAGAAGGAACTATATGTTAATTCTCTAATGCGAGGAAAAGAAACAAGTGACCGGAACTCTCCTTTTTGTATGATGAATCTGAGCCTAGCGATCTAAACTCCAAGAAACCTTTTCTTTATAAGTAAAATCAGTTACTATTTTTGGTTAGTTTAAAACCAATCTTTGTTCAAACATCTTTTTGTTTTCTTTTAAAGCTAACCTTGAATTGAAAAGGCACCAATTCAGCTTTGAATTAATATCATTTATGAAGTGAAAACCCATCCCAGTGAACGATCCTAGAGCCACTATGCTATAGTAGCTTTGTCTTTGCTACCCTAGTATATGGTGTAATAGGTTATAAATTTTGTTGATTAATCCCTCAATCAAGGAGCACCAGCTGGACACGCATCAGCTGAGACACCAATTAGGCATGAATCAACTGTAGGTATACAAGTTTAGAGGGGTGTTATGGCTCACCACCATACATTCCCAATAGGTAACTTGACCCTCAAATTCTTACTTGGTTTTTGCAGACACATTTTTTCCAAATAAGGAGTCACACATAATTTTATTTCTTATTTTATTTTCCCTTTAAAAAAAATAAAACAAAAATAAGTGGTGACTCCAAGTCTTTTCTAAAAATCATTTTTTTTTCAAATAAATAAAAAACAAGTCTCATTGTCGAGTGAGGATGCACATGAAAAATGTAAGTCCATAGTATTTTTGTTAAAAATGGTTCACTCTTGGAACAAAAGATGGTTTAAATTCACAAAATTAGAGGTTGTGGTAACTATTTTTAAAAACAATTATAAAAAAAAAAAATTTAAAGCCGTTTTTGAAAATTATTCTTTATTTTTATAGAATAAAAGTCTATTTGAAAATCTAAATTTTTTTTAACTATTTTTAATATTTTTAAACATGTTTTAAAAATAATTATTATATTTAGTGTTTTATTTTTAATTATTCTATATGCATATATAAATATTTCTTAAAAATTCCTTACAAAATAAATGAAAACAATAAAAAAAATTAAAAATTGTTCTCCAAAAATATCATGTTTTCTATTCTTAAAAATAGAAAACAAAAAATAGTTTGTTTATTATTAAATATATTTTCTATGATTTTTATTTTGGAGAACAGTCTTAATCATAGCCTTATGGATTATTTCTCCCCTTTTAGCCAAATAATTCATAATAAAAAGGTTTAAAACCATACAAAATTATTATTATTATTTTCTTAATTTTGACAGTCTTACTTGCCTTGACCAAAGAAGTTGATTTAGAAATCACTATCCCAAAAAAAACCATCTTCCAAAAAAAGAAAATATATGGTGGGGGGGAAGAATAAAAAACAGAAAGACAGCTAAGGCTGACAACACATGCATGGCAGCTATCATAAGATGCAGACCCAGCAACAAACTCAAATAATTAATTCCCTTCACTGCAAAAACCTGACGCTTTTTGTTCACTTCCCTCACCCTTTGTTTTGTATGATTTTTTTTTTTTTTTTAATTTATGTTCTTTGATTAAAAGTCTGTATCATATCACCACGTGTAATTAGCAATGTTTTATAATTTTGGTCTTCCTATCATGCTAGTGGTTGTGGCCGAAGCCAAACAAGAAAAAGTTAAGAGTTTGGATTCACATATCATCGAAGCAGATAGAAGGTAAATTTCAATCCCTTTTATTGTGGGTCACACGATTGGAATCCTTTTGGATTATGTATAGCAATTTTGAGTGGGAGGAGAAGAAGAAATTTTAAAATAAAAATAAAAAGAAAAAATAATAATTACTTAAATTCAATATTATTTTTATTCAAGTTTATACCCATGTAGAAATAAAGAATTCAAAATTATTATTGTTATTATTATATCTCTTTTTTTCTTTGTATGTTTTGGCAAACCAAATAAAAGATATACTTTGTTTGAGAACTATTTTTAAAAATAATTTTTTGTTCTTTAAAAAAAAATTATGTTTAGTAACCAAAAAACAAAAAATGGTTTTTTTTGTTTTTAAAAATATAAAATAATATGTTTTCAACAAATATTTTTAGTTTTTTTTATTGCTTTCATTTATTTTGAAAGAATTATTTTTAAAATAATTATAAAAATATAAAAAAGGATTAAAATTAAAGCATTACAAATAAAAATTATTTTTAAATGTATTTAAAAACATAGAAAACATGTGAAGAATATTTTCAGTTTTTAAATTGACTTTTATTCTACAAAATTGTTTTTATAAAATAAAAATATTTTTTAGGGGTTGTTTTAAAAAAATTATTATATAGATATGGAAAATGGTTAAAATTAAAGTATTGTATATAAAAATTATTTTTCAAACATATTTAATAGTATAGAAAGTAAATTAAAATTATTTTAAGTTTTCAAACAAATTTTTATTTTTATAAATCATTCTATAACAGTTTTTCAAAAACTATTTTTCACACCGAATTTTGCAAACACTTTCCAACATTAGGAATTTGAAATGTTCTCAATTGTTTTTCTATGTTTTCCAATATTTTTAAATAAATTTAGTTTGAAAAACAGATGGTTCATTGGAGGGCATGCACAAGGCACCATTACAAATAATTAATTTTTGACTAAAAAAAAAATATGTTACTAATAACATGCTAACAGTATATGAATTAAAAGCCAATTTAGGTTGCCCCAAACCCTGACACCTGGCCTCACATTGCAATCAAAATTTAATTCATTTTGCTTTGTAGTCCAACAACCAACATGGGTTGGGCTCTAGCCATAGTACTGATTTACAAACCTAGAGTGGGGCTGGGGTGAACCAGAAGCTGACCCACAAGCCAAGCATTTGTACACTAGCATAAAGATCAAGCATGAACATGACCCTTCAATCAAACATTAATTAATCATAAATTCACTCATCAAGTCCCTTTCTGCTAGAAAAGCAAGCTCAAATTTATTAGCATAGATCTGTCTGTGTTCTTCTCCAAGGACTTCATTTCTACATAGAAATGTTCACAGTTTCCTTACAATGAGATTAACCCCATGTTGTGGTTCAATGGTCAACTTAAAGGCAGGAGAATGTCGGTATGCAGGCGAGAGAGTGAAGGTAAACTTGGAGAGAATGAGGGACAAGATCACCTTCAACTCCACCATGGCGAATTGCTGGCCGACGCAAGTGCGAATCCCCATCCCGAAGTGCATATACGCCTGCGGTATCTTGCAAGCCCCCAGGATTCCATTGGCAAACCTTTCTGGGTTGAACAGGTGGGCGTCCGGCCCCCAGACATCAGGGTTCTGGTGTAGGAATGGAACTGGGATCCAAATTACTACGTTCTTTGGAACTATGATGTCTTTGAACTTCATGTCTTCTGACCCTTGTCTTGCCACAAATGCTGCCGCCGGATATAGCCTCAGTGTCTCTTGAATCACCATAGTCAACTGAAACAAGATGAGGTTAGGTTACGTTGTCATTTTCCTTCTAGGGTTCAGAAAAACCAACAATTATATATATATATATATATATAAGTATATTAGGGGTGCAACTCATGTGGGTTGACCCGGTCCAACCCGAATCCAATCCAATGTTGAAATGGGTTTAGACAATAATTTTTATTACTACAACCATATCTGAGTTAGGTTTTTTCAACTCAAATTCAATTGAGTTGGACTTAGGCCAAGATTAGGACAACTTGAGCTTAATTCAAACTCATCCGAGTCTAATCTGACAAACCAAAATCAACCTGAGCTTAGTGAAATAAGATTAGGTAGAATATCTTAGGTTAGACATCAGGTTGAATTGGGTTCTAATAGATTATTTTTTTAATTCAAGTTATATATATATAATTTTACATAGGAAATACTTCAATTGTATGTTTTTTAAAAAGGAAAATATGAAAGCTCATTTAAAGGACATCCTAGTAATTTGCATACTGTTTTCATGCTTCGGAGCATATCAGCATCAGGGAGGGCGCCATCCTTGCAAATTTCAAGCACCTCGTTGCGGGCGCGAGTTTGCCATTCTGGATGTGTGGCTAAGAGCATTAAGGCCCATGCGGCGGTTGTTGCAGTGGTTTCATGGCCAGCAAAGTATATGTTCTTGCAATTATCGACCATAAACTTCTCAGGACTCATGCCCAATGACGCACCATCATACTCACCATCACCAGTCTTGGCGCCCTTAAGTATCATTTGCATAAGGTCCTTCTCTTCTGCAGCCCCAATTCGCTGCTTCACTACCCTTAATATCATTGAATCGATCTCTTTCTCTAGTCTCCATGTCTCTCTGTTAGTTTTGGTGGGCAAATGTCTGGCACATTAAGCATATATGACATCAATTTGCGGATTGAAATGGAGAAAGAAGAACCACCGACACAATTCTCTAAGATTATGTTTGCTTCCATGAAAGCATCCACACAATTCTTTCCTTATATTTTCTCTCAAATTTTTCGGGAATCAAACATAAGCAAAGTATACGGGTAAGCTTATATGTATACCTGAAGCCAGGAACACCAAAATATAGAAACGCCTTGGACATGACCTGTTGAAGAGTTCTAAGCTTTAAGAAAATGTCCTTTCCTTGGTCATAACTGCTTCCGAAACAAGCTCTTGAGATTACATTCGCAGTTGAGTTTCTCAAGTACTCGTCAACTTTAATCTCTGCAATTCCTCCCTCTTTGTCGATTCGACTCTCCCAGGATCTTAGCATTGAGCTTGTGGAAACCACCATTAAGTCCACCATGCCCTTTTCAAAGGAGAGGATGAATGATTTTTCGTAGAAAAATGATAGGATCATTTACATGAAATATTCAAATAAATAATTGGATATGTACTATTATAGGATCTTTCCTCACAACATGTCTTTTGAGTATGCATATGGTATCGCCAATAAGGGAAGAAGAAAAAAGAATTGGTTGGTAAGAGATGTATACCTTAACCTTGTCCAAGTATAGCTCAGGAGCAATGATTTTCTTTTGGTAAGCCCAAATATGACCACTTGATGAGATGATGCCCTCCCCAAACATAGGCTTCCTCTCCTTCAACATATAAGCAGGCTTTCCTAGCTTCAAAGATGTGCATAGGCTGATTTGCTTCACCATCTCTGGATCCGTTATGCAAAGTAGTTGTTTGTTTCCAGATGAATATGTGAACATTGCTCCTGCATATTATAATATTTCAATTAATGCCATAGAAAAGGATGAGAATAGCATATTGGGTCTGAGTTTATTATCATCAATTAAGTAGTGTCACGTGTTTACAATTTAATTGAAGATCTAGATTTTATCATTCATATTAAACGATCGATATCGAAGTCTTGTGCGGTAGGTAATTATTATTAGCGTGACATAACATTTTTCTAATATATTTTATAGAAATATGTAAATTAATGGTGATTAATAGAGGTTGACATATACATAAAGCTTATTTGTCCAAAACCTAACAAATTACTATCAACCCCTAACATTGATTGCACTTCACTTTTAACAAATACATATATTTTAAAAATGTATATTAATTTTTCTGAAAGATTTTCCATAAAAGAAAAATAGAAAAGGAAATTAATATCACATTTTAAATTACAGAAAATCCAATAAAACAATAACAATGATGACACCAGACAGCCACCTTTTGCCTAGGTTTTAATTATGCTAATTATTATTTTAAAAATAAAAAAAGCATGGAAAGAGTAAAAGATTCTTGACTAAGTTATAAAATAATGTTAAAAAAATATAAAAGAAAAATAGTGAGATAAAATGGAAAAGGGGCTCCATGGATCAATTATTGTTTCTTGTTGGTATCTCAAAAGAACAATCACAATAATAATAATAATAATAAATCTAATAAAATAATTAGAACTTTTTTCATAACTTTTGAAAATTTTCTTAGCTTGTGATTCAGATATGTTAAAAGGAGACTCATTAAATAAAATTTTCATTTTCATCTAGTCATGCAATCAAACTAGCTGAATGTGACCATAAAGAATAAAGTGAATGAATGAAATAATTCATCAAATTGGAATCATTTGAAAATTATCATGTCTAGTTCAACATGATTAGGATAGATCTGACTCAAAGATTCATGCCATGTATGATAAAAACTAGGGTTTTCTCACATCACTTAATATACTATATATATACTAATATTCACATATATAGATTTTAAAAAAATTTCCCACCAGCCAAATAATTAATTTTCTTTTAATCATAAAAAAATATTAGAGAACGGGACAATTGAGAAGGAATCTGATATTTTATATCACTTTTTCCTTCCCATTTTGTCACACTCCTCATCATATGCTTAAATAATCCAATCATTCATTAACAAAAAATAAAAAAATAAAGTGAAAAAAAATACCATTGATCAAAATCCCCAAAAAATCAAATGGTTTCCTGTTAAATTTTGAATTTATTAATGGAAGTTCTTCAAAAATCAAATCCCAAAGCATAAGACAACCCAAAAAAAACTAGAAAAGAAAGGGATGAGAGATTACCGTATTGATTTCTCCACTGTTCAATATATGGGAAGAGAGTGCAATACCAGTCATGAGCAATCGGGACATGTTTTGGAGTTGTTGAGTGGGCTTTCTGGGTTTGTATCCTCTTGATTTGAGGAATATTTCCAACTAGAAATGAAGGTGAAGGGCCTCTTATCCCTTGCTTTCCAAGCCTTAATTGAAGCCTTTTTGGCTTCAAAATCAAAGTATTATAGAGATATATGAACAACCCTACAACACCACCCAACACCACTGATACTATCATCTTTTCTGTTAAAAGTTTAAAACTTGCCCTTCTTCCCTTTCCTCTTCACTTTCTTCTTCTCCTTCTTCTTCTTCTTCCTCCTCCTCCTCCTCCTCCTCCTCCTCCTCTCTCTCTCTCTCTCTCTCTCTCTCCACATATATAGAATGTTTGTGGTGAATGTGGTGGTGATAAGAAGGCACTTGATTAAAGCAAACATTAAATACTCTTTTATGTGAAAAGTAGGACATATGGTATTATTTTCTTCTTCTTCCTCCTCCTCCTCCTCCTCTCTCTCTCTCTCTCTCTCTCTCTCTCTCTCTATATATATATATATATATATATATATATATACATATGTTTGTGGTGAACAAGGATGAAAATATCGGTAATCACGGATATATCGGTAATTCGATTTTACGGATATATCGAATATATCGGAGATATTTTTGGATATATCGGAGATATATCGGTGGATATTATTGGTAGGCTTAAAATTGTTAAAAACTCATGGAAATGCAAGAAAAACCTCATAATAATATAATTAGAAGTATAATAGACATTTTAAAGTTATTTTATTGAAAATTTTGATATATGTATAACATGATTTATCATATTTGATAATAATATCGTATGCATCGATAAAAATATGAATTTTATAAGTGTACATTTATTATTAAATTACACCTAATATTATGATATTTGATTATAATATGTCTAATTTTAAAATATATATTAATATTAAAATATGATCCATTTAATTCAATTGTATTAAACAATATAAAATGAATAATGATATAAATATAATTTTTTAATATTTAATTAATTATTAATGATATTAAAAACATTATGAAGAAAATTATATAATTTTTATATTTTTGGTAATTAATTAAAAGACTTTGCATTTAATTATAAAATAATTATAATTAATTTGCTCTTTAAAATATTCTTTTAATATTTTCATACTGAGTTTAAGTATATATATATTGTTTGCACATTATATATCAAGGGGCTAGTTAGCCCAGGTGGTAAGTGGGTGAACCCCAAACCTTTTGGTTTGGGGTTCAAATCCCCTCGGCGGCAGCAGGCAAATGGAGAAATCGCCGATTTCTCGCGATAAATCCCGAAATATCGCCGGACCGATATTTCTCCAAGAAATATCGCCGAAATATCGCAATATTTTCTTCCTTGGTGGTGAATGCAGTGATGATAAGAAGGCAGCTAGTATGTTACATATACATTGGTGTCATTCAATAAAAGCAAACATAAATACTCTTACTTTTGTGAAAAGTAGAGCATATGGTAAAAAATTTAAGGAAAATATAATTTTCTAAAATAGGATTTTGTCTAATTTTTATTATTGAATTTTTAAAATGGTAAAAAATTATAATGATACCATTATCTTGGTCTAAAATAGTTCATCTCCTCACAAGGGAAAGACAAGTAGAAAAAGGCTTTTTGTTTAATTATTTATGTTAACTATTTTATTAATACATCTTTTGCAATTAACTTTTGGAATCATTTTTATAAAATGAGTCTCTTTTGATTTTAATTATTTCTATTTTTAATTCCATTAAATTTCTTAAATATTTGCCCAACATCTAGAAAATATTAAATGTTAAGCCATTTAATCCTAGTCTAAAAGATAATCCAAAATATGGAAAAATATACTTTGGTGCATGCATGGTAATCATTGTGATACTGTGTATTGTTTTTCTATTTTTCTACGTCGCATATCATGTATAAATATATATTGCGAAAAAGAAATGAACTTTTAATCAACCAAAATTTCAAGTTTTGATTTCTATCAAAGCTAATAAAAACAAAATGTTACACGGTTTACATCTATTATAGAAAAATACTTGTACGAACATATTATAGACCAAAAGGTAAAACAAAAAGGAAAAAGTCTCCAATCTCAATCATCCTCAATAATCAACATTAATATCAATATCATCCTCATCATCTCCTCCCATATCATCATTATTATATTCTTCTTCATTATCTTCAACTTCAATCACTTCTTTGCCATCATCTTCTTCAACTTCAACAATCTTTTTCTATCTTTAGCATTTAAGTTCCTTGGTCCTAAAAAGAATGATAAATCAGAGTTAAATAATTTTTAATATAATATTTGTATGTGAATATGCAAATTATAAAGTTATAAAATATACCTTGCTTTCTTTTTCCATTACAACTTTCATTAACTTGAAAACATTCATGGACATCCATCCATGAATTATCTTTAGGCAAGCATGGGTCTTCTAGTTCTGTAATCCATTCATCATCAGATTTCATATCTAAGAGGAAAATTTTTGGATCATATGTGTCCCCTCTTGCCTCCTAAATTGCTTTAGTTACAAATTAATATTGTACTTAACAAAGACCAATGCATTCACTCTTTGTTGCTCCAAATGGTTTCTTTTCTTAGAATGCACATGATCAAAAGTACTCTAATTTCTTTCACTTCTTGTAACACTACAAGTGAAGCTTACCACCCATATAGCTAATTTTTGGAGCACCTTGCATTCACTTTCATAACTCTCTCACCATAATACTACATGACAATGACATAACACATTATTATGAAATCATAAATTTATAGATTATAGTACAAAGCACATAGAATTGAATAATAAATCTTTGGTTTGTAAATTATATCAAGTTGTTTTTTTTATCCCTTGTAAGAATAGTCATACTCATACCAAACATGCCCTCGGCTTTGTGAAACTTCTCCAATTATTGAACATCTATTTTAGGCCTCTCTTCATTAGTTGGGCACATTTTTTCAATCGTCTTATATAATCCCAATTTGATTTCAATATCTACTTCACAACAAATCTACAAATATCCTTACACTCCATATCATGATTTTTCACCATTCGATTCAAAGTAATTTGCTTCCCTTTTTCTTTTCCTTCTCCTTAACTTTTCCTATTAAGTAAGTTGGAAGCATTCTTTATCATCAGACGTATCATTCTTTTTTTCTAATCCAATTAGAATTTTTGCAAACATCTCTTGAACATCTTCTAAATTTTTTGTAAAAGCCAAACCATATTTACAAGTACGAGCTAAATGATATTTCATTCTAATTACTCCTCCCCAATATTCATTAGAACAATATATAATCACATTTCAATTTCAACCTTCCATGTGTGCCTTCCATAACATGCCTGCAATTGTCCCATGTAGGACCATCCCCTCTTTTTTTCTTTCTTTTATCACTCATTTTATGAAAAATAAGAAAAAAGAAAAACCTACAAAAAAGAGCCCCTCAAGAAATAAACAAGAAAAATCCTCATCACAAAGGAATAAATAAATAAATCTATAAAAATAAAAAACATACAAATGTTTTTTAAACCAATTAAATCTTTAAAAGTTCTTAAAATCTTTGTTTAGTATTTTATCACTCATTTTATAAAATACCATTTGGACTTCAAAAATGAAGAAAGAAATATGAAAATAAAATAACATTATAATTTTTTTTAGTGGTATTTCAATAGCAAAAAGTAATTAAAAAAATGTAGAATTCTATTTTATTTGAAACAAATATTCAAATAAAATAATATTTTACTTTTTTAGTTGTTATTTTGGAACTCTATTCTACTTATTTAAAAATTTATTTGATTTTTAGTACATAATTTTTAATATGAAATAATATTTTATTTTTTTAATTTATGTCCTAATTTTTTTAAAAGATTGATTTGATTTTTAAATTAAAATAAATATTATAACAATATAAAGTTTACCTTTCTTTATTTCTGCCTTGAGAGGCAACAAAAGAGAAAATATGGAATAATGTTATAATTGCTACTTATTATATTATAATCGAGAATGTATGATAGTTAGACTCCACTTGTAAGACTATTGCCACCTGTTTAACACTTCATATTGGATGCTTTGAGATTAAGAGATGCCTTCTTAAAGACGACTCCTTCTATATGAATACAAAGGAAACCAAAGCAATTTATTTTAGTGTCTGAGAAGAGAACAACTCTGAGTAGCTTCAACAAGGGTGTTCGTTACTCATAATGCCAATGCCACAACAATATTTTTTTTTTAAATGTAGAGAATAGACTTTGATTTTGAATATATTTACTAAAAATCAAGTTTTTTGTATTTTAATTTTCAAATTTTTTTCTTTCTTCTTTCTTTTCCCATTCAAGATTCATCTTCTTCCCAAATTTTTTGTATTTTTTTTTCCTATTTGATTCATATAGAAGAAAGAAAATAAAGAAAGAATGTATCGCACGTTATATTGCACAATACAAGTTTTTTCACGATACAATTTATGAGTCATATCGGAATCCTTCTACAACAAAACATATCGTCCGATACAAATTGTGTATTGTATGATTCTAATAACCATGGTTAAAATTAGTATGAAAATTTACCATGTTATTAATAATGTAAAAAAAAAAATACAAAGGAGCTTCATTGCTAAGAGTAAAGAAACCCAAATAAGGGTTCTTTTGGATGTGTAACAATTATTTTAATTGATGTAAGTAGCTTTTAGAGTTCTATGCCAATGCAATAGCTATTTAAACTATAATTGAGTGAAAATTTGTAGCAAAAAACACATGAAAAGAGTGAAAATTTGGCAAAAAAATGAGGGCGAATGAATGATGAAGCATCCCATGAGGCTTTCAAAATTCCATTCAACACCCTCCTACATGCAATTTGGATGCTTGACAAATGTTTTCCCTATTTTGCCAATTTTGATGTTTTAAAATGTACCTTTTGATTGGTATTGATGCACATATTGCAAAGATACTCATTGTTATACCCTTAAAACTCCTAACTTTCAAAGCTTCCAATATTGTATTTTGAAAGTCCTTTTCGTAAAAAGGCTTAATCATACATCAATTTACAAATTTAAACACGGTTAAATTTATTAAGTAATATGAGGTATTGTGTTGCGGATATGAAAGAAAAGTCTAGATATTAATTGGTATAAGACCCTTACGAGTATGTATATCTAAATTAAATAAAACCGTATGCGCTTTTTTCCCAAATTTTATGAATTTATTTAACAATCATTTGACTTATGATCATGAATTTATTTTATGAAGTTGATTTTTTTTCCATGAATAGCTAGTGTTCAAGATCATGTTGTTTGGTCTTTTTTTATTTTCCAAATTAAGTTAATTATTTTTGAGAAAATTAGAATAAATTTTTAAATTGAAATACATAAAGCTTCAAGAACTACCTATTTACTCCTCTCTCATTCTTTAGGTAATTCCTTGAGTTAAAAATAAAAAAATAAAAAATAAAATAAAAGCCTTTGAATTTGTACCAGAATAGACAATATTTTCACTTCTTGTAGTTAGATTTTGTGACTCATAAAACCACAAAGATTTAGATCTTCCATCAATTGTTCTTCATTCTTTGATAGGACTAATTACCTCCTCCACTAGAATCAAAAAGCAAGGGGAACCATTTGAAACGTGTTAGAATATAAGTGGTTAGCTCCTGTTTTAATTGACAAGAATGGAAGACCAACTAGTAAAATTAGGCCCCAACAAAAAATGTATAAAATTGACAAGGAAGGTAATGAGACTAATGTTAAGGCCTTTTTTTTTTCTTTTTTCTTTTTTTTTTCTTTTTTTTTTTGGTTCCATTAAAGTGAGTCTTGATGAGTTCAAAAAGATAGCAACATGTAAATAACCTAAAGAGGCCAAAGATGTTCTGATTCTTATTCAATAAGAGCTTCTTCTTTGAAGTTTTTCAAATTTTAGATGTCAATTTCCAAATTTGAAAGTATCAAAATGAATAATGGAGATAAATCCTCTGATTTTTATACTAAAATGAGTGATATTGAGAACTTTTTAATATTAGTGAAAGAATTCTTGAATCTAAGGTAGTTAGAAAAATCCTGAAAATTCTTCCTAAGAGATTTAGAGCTAAAGTAATTGTCATAGAAGAAAGTAAAAATGTGGAAACATTAAAGGTGGATAAGTTAATGTTAGTATAGGATGCTGGGTGCATGCTTTCTAAGTTTATAGGGCTACTAAATCTAAGTACAATGGAAGAAAATATAATTTTTCAAAAACTTCTAGATCTAGATGTTAAAACCCACTCTTTGGTACAAGTGTAGAGTGACTATACAACCTTGTAGGAGATAAAAATGAGGCTAGTTTTTTTTTTTTTTTATCATTATTATTATTGTCTAACTTTAAACCCTTAAATGAGTTTATATAGATTTTTATTATGGTTTAAGTGACTTAAGCCTATAATAGCTTAGGTCATTTAAACTAACCCATAAGATCTTAATTAATTGATTAATCCTAATAGGCTCAAATTAATTAATTAGTCTAATGTAGACAACCTAAAGTAAATAATCATAAGTTCCTATGCAAACTTACATTTTTACCAAATCGTTCACATGCATAAACATATGATTAAATAAAATTTCTTTAAATACTCTGTGTTATCAAAGACCATGATTTCAAGTAGGGACCACTAGGACCTATATATTAGGATAAAACCCCTTAAAAGCATGACATGATATAATAAACTTTTGAATTTTATTATTTATTAATAAATTTGTAGTTCACTTTTATCTGTCCTTATTTCATGCATTATACCTTGTAAACATTCTCACATGTACCTCTTACATTGTATGTGACTTGGGTACATTTCAAGTTGCACGGAAGATTTAAGTCATTGGTTCCTCGCAAATAAATGACTTGTTTATAACCAATTCGTGGACCTAAGCAATCCATTAGAAGTTCTAGTGCACTACCTCCTAATTAGAGGAATAGTTTCTCTTGGCTTTCAAGATGAGTTTCCCATGGTGAGTCAACTATCGGGTTATTAGGTAGGATTTGTCGATTCACCATAAAAACTGAGTTTGCATTTCCCTATCTCTCTCTTTACTTTCATTGAGTTATTAATTGTTTAATTAAAGGTGTTTATCAAAAAAGTTTTCAAAACATAATTCATTCTTCCCCCACTTTCTTGGGTGTTTTTGTTTAATCTAATTAGCCTTGTTTCAAAAAAGGAATAACACATAAGCATATAACACATGTTATCCTAAAATACTTGAGTATATATTTGCCCACCATTCAATGCTCTAGTCTTGGATTAAACTGATATCTACACACCACCCCTATAGTAAGGTAAATGTCTAGTCTACTACACAGCATCGCATGAGGAAGGCTATCCACTCTAAAGGCCTAGGGTACCATCTTTATGCAATCTTTCTCCTTAGATATCTTAAGACATTGACACTAAGAAAAAATAATTCCATACCTAAAAGGTAGCAAACCCTTCTTAGAGTCCTACATCAATTACTTGACCAAAATCTTGTTAATATAAAAGGCTTGAGATAGTGCAATTTTTATATTTTTATGGTTCCTTAGGACGTTAATCCCAATAATATATTACGCCTAACCCAAATCTTTCATTTGGAATTAAGCAAACAATTAGATCTTGATTAATGATAATAGCCTAACATTATTCCTAATGAGTATAATGTCATCCATGTACCAAATCAAGAACATTACTATGCTTCCCT